>CAEGAE010010090.1:0-135269 GCA_903067095.1 Girardinus metallicus
GTAGCTGGAGATGGGCACCAGCAACCCTCCCGACCCCATTAAGGGACAAGGGTGAACAGAAAATGGATGGATGGATGCCTCCTTTTAATAAAGAAAGGCCCCCTCTCTGATATAAGTGATGGTTTAAGCGCACACATGAGTATTTTATTTTATTTTTTATGTGTGAATGTCGGTATAGAGAGAGCTAGCCCCTCAGAGCCACCGTGCTGATTGCTGTGACTCAGCTCTCTGATCTTGATCTTGTGAGGATTCATCTGCCTCACAGGGTAACCCCAAGTGTACAGCAGATTGCATGTCAAAGAAATTAAATATACAGCAGGTGTGCAACAGAAGACCTGCAGAGGAAATGGACTCACTTACTCAACTCTTTCTGCTGTTATAGGAATTAAGATGCATTAAATATACAGCAGTAAGGTTTTACAGGTCAACAGATCAAACTGAACCTTGACCAAAACTGCTTAATACAAAAGGATAATAGCCTTAAGCAGAAGCAAATGTGCAACAGACTGGAAGACGAAAAGGTTTAAAATCCAGATCTTAGCACAACTAAAAGTCAGTGGTGGAGATTGAAGACAAAGTAGTAATGAGGCAGCATATTTTTTTCTCTCTTCTAGAACATTATGTAACACAAATTATTCATAAAAGAAGTGGCCTGAATAGAGCTCCTTACTAGAAACTTCAAGGTTTCATCAACCAGTGCAGATGTCCTGGAGACATGGACATGAAAAACTTCAAAATGCTAAATAAATATAGAAATGCATGATAAAATTGAGCTCTGTAATGTTTTCAGAGTGCTTGACAATGCATCAAACCCCTTGGTATTCATGGGAGTTAGGAACCACACCAGCCCAAGAGTAGCTGAAATCCAGGACTATTTGAGGCCCCCTCTAAAAACGCATGTAACCGTCTGGTCAAACACCAAATATAGTTTATTATGCATTAATTCAACAGCTGGAACTTCAACATGTTAATTTTGATTAAGTAATTGGATAGATTTGAACACATTAACAATTTTAACGCAGTTAATCAAATTATTTATTCTGACTGGAACCTTTGTATTCAGGTGTTTCTGGTACACCAGTTGATGTGATGCGAAAATGACATTTACGAACAAAGCAATGGATGGCAAAGCTGCTTCTCTTGGCTGTATTTCTCTTCCTTGTAGGCATGGGAATAGTATTACCTTTAGGCTCCATCCAGCATTAGAAACCTCAAGCATCTCATTGTCAACACTGTAAGCTACAGAAACAGAGTCAGTGGTTTGAAAACCACAACTTCTTGAAAATCTTGGTACAACTTTATTCTGGTAAGCAACTATTCTTGTTGGGCAACAAAACTAGCAAATCAGAAAGGATGCTGTCCAGTCTATTGAAACTACATTTGCCTGTCTTCTACTTTCACTTTGAAACACTCAACCGAGTCATTCTCACCATGTGAAACACACAAGCTGAATCCCCATAAGGACTTTGACTCATTGATCGCATCAACCCTCGTGCTTCCCATGGTGCAATCTTTCTTTTGCTGTTTGTTTTCACCTGACATGACCTTACCACCTGCTTGATCTTTTGTTGTGTAGAAAAATACTTTCCACACATAAAAGCCCCAGTTTTAGTTTCATACAGTCAGCTAAGAGTCCTGCTGTGGAGAGTCACAACTGGGAAGGGTGCTTGTGAGCGTGTGTATGAGTCAAACCTCATCACTCGCCGGTACTGGTCAAGTCTGAGCATTACACCTTCTCAGGGCGTTGTAATCTGTGTCTCATGTCGAGGAAGGTTAACCTCATCTATTATATCGCCTTACCACAGTGTGTGAACGTAGATGAGTGTGCAAAATGCACTTTTCCAGTTCCCCGGCACAAACTCTATACGCTCGGAGTAACAAGTTGAGTCATGGATGATTGTTTTCAAAGTCCCAAAGACGACTCGAAGGCTTTGTTGCTCATACAGGGTCTTGGCAAAGTATTTATACCTCCTGAATGTTTTCAACAGTTTTGTTATGTTGCAACAACAACTTCAATATACTTAATTGGGATTCTGTGCGATTGAAGTATTAAATAATTGTGAAGGAAACTTGCTGCAAATAAGCAGCAAAAAGGTGTAGCATGCATTTATATTCAGCTCCTCCTTACTGCTTTTTAGAACCGCCTTTCACTATTACAGATGGACGTATTCTGCACGTGTCTACATGTACAGACAGAGATGTCTGCCTGTTGTTCCTTGGATAATACCTCAAGTAGGCAATTTGGATTGAGAGCATCTGTGAACATCAGTTTTTAGGTTTAGCTGTGGATTTTCAGTTGTATTTAGGGTTGGAGTTTGACTGGGTTCTTCCCATCAACTCTAACCAAATTCTCGGTCCTGCCAACTCATCCCCACTACATGATAATGTCATCATCTGAGTTCACCACAGGAATAATGTGTTATAGGTGATGTGTGGTGGTAGTTTTTCATCATGTAGGCTAATAGGTAAAAAATTAGGTCTAATTTGACCAGAGCACTTTTTCCATATTTTTGCCACCTTCTCTACATACCTTGTGTCAACTTTTAAACGGGATTTCCTAGAATGTTTTATCAACAATGTCTTGGTTATCTTGCCACTTTTTTTTGTATAATTGACAGTGACTAGAGAGAAGGGGGGAAGACATTCAACAAAGTTGGGTATCAAACGAAGGACAGTCTCATCGAGATATGGGGCGTCTACTGTTCTGCTGCACCACAGTTTGCCCCTCTATTTGCCCCTGCTTCATAAAATCCAAGTTTTGCTGATTATACAGCTAATAGTTGTCCTGTTTACAGGTTCTCATGCTCCTTCAGAATGAGCAGGCCAGGCTTTAAATATGAAACCTCTGAATAATGCACTCCTCAACCGGTCTGTCAGTTTACATTGACAGATGGGTTTCAGTGAGATACAGTTACACCTGTGTGGACTTTGTTTACTCATCATGTGACCTCTGAAGGCAGTTGGTTACTCTGAGTCTGGATAGGGGGTTTCACAGTAGAGGGGGTTGACTAGAAATGCATGCCACCATTTTCAGATTTTTATCATTTTCTGCTTAAATGATAAAATATCAGCATTAAATCCTAATGAAATAGACTCAAGTTTTTGATTGTAATGAAGCAAAAACAGTAAAAAGTTCAAGTTGAACGAGTATTTTTGGAACAGTATATGTTTACAAGAACACATTTATGGTGAAGTAATTTGGAAAATATCAAAGCATGTTTGTATGTAGGGCTGAAAGATTAACCGTGATTAATCAATTCTTGAAATAATTGTCAGCTTCTTAATCGAGTAATGGCTGACTAGTGTTCAGACTCAAAAAAGGCAATTTGCTGGGAAAAAAATACTCAACAGTAGTTAAGCCAAAACTTTACAAAAATGTATATATTTCCCATTTAAGATAAAGAAAACACCTTTGTCAGTAAATCTGTTCTTCCCAGAACTCCTCAAGTGGTATCATTTCAGCCTCAACTGGATCAAATTTTGTAAAAAATAAAAAAAATAAAAAATCTAATTGGATAGCATATTTTGCTTTGCAATTATTAACTGGTTAATTAAAAAAGTCAGCTGATTAGCTATACACTGCATTGATTTTAAGTCAAGCAAAAAGGACCAAGCATACACTACTATAGTCCTCCATTTTAGCCAATGTTTAACATTGTTTAAGAGTACAATTTTATGTGCACTCTCAATAGGTTTTGGGGATCAAAATGGGTGTCTCAAAGGTATGTGACGTATATTGAACCTCGTACGCATGCTTTCATTAAGCTGTAATAGGTCATCAGTAATATTTTACTTTCTACACCCCTAATCTATGACTGTGCTAATGAACCAGAGGAAGTTCTGACACACTCGTTGCGTATCTAAAAAGTCACTTGAAATGAAGATAAGGTCACACATTTTTCAACACTTTCTCCAGGGTGAAGTTGAGAGTGTTGAATTGTCCAAATGATATGTGTCAGAAGACACCGAGCGACAAATGGCGAGTGGGAATGTTAAATCGTCAGTTACAAGAAGTAACAGGATAGAATGTGTGGCCCAGAAACTGTTTACCTAAAGGACGGACTCGTATATTACTGAGGCTTTGACAGGTACGATGGTTCACACAGACTGTAAATCAAACTTCCTGCAGTTGATTCAACAGATGTCATTTGGCAAGGGACAGACTGCTAAAATTTAGAGAAGTCAGTAGATGTTGCATAATTTGGAAAAAGTAACTTTACTATGTAAATAGTTTCTTAGAAAATAAAAGCAAGTCGTAGGCCATAGACCAGATCCGGTCTGCAGCTGCTGTAGTTTAGAAAGAAATAGTTTTTGTAAACAAAGGAAGAGCTAGTGTTGTTATTATTGTCTCATCCAGAGATAAATGCGTCAGAGTGTGTTGATACAGCACAATTTGTTTACTATGTTCATGTAGAAGGACATGCAAGTGCTGCTGTGTGTCATTAACCTGCTTCTAAGCTGCTGACAAGCTCCCAGTAATCCCAGCCCTCCTGGCCTCTACTCGGTCGGCCTGTCTTCTCTTGTAAGCCGTCTGCAGTCTATCTTAGCGGTATTTCAATAAAAATTACTTCATAAAAACATGACATGGACACGATCCATTATTTCTTAGCTACAGCTCACAATATTTCAGTGTCGAGTAGAGATGCACCACGTTTTACTAAAAAGAGGAACAACTCCAATAGGGACATGATAAATTTTGACATTTTATGACGGGCTTTATTATCTGGTACTGCCAATTTTTATATTACAAGTCCACTTATCATCATCATCCGTCAACAAATGAGTACTTCCTTAAGAATAGATGCTCGTCTATGTGTAAAGCAATCAAGCAGCAGTTTATTTAACTTTATGTTTTTTTTTTTTTGTTATTTAAACTTATAATACAGCATGCATGGTGCTTTGTGATTGTGGATATTATGCAAATAATTTATTTTGTATACTAATTGAGTCTCAAGTAGCTAAAAAACTTAGTCAGCAAAAAGTGATCTGGCTGGACTTCCTCCTCCGGCATATTGAACAAACAAACCCGGAGTGAAAAATAACAAATTAATGAAAATTATGATATGCACATATTCTAGCTATAAGAAATACTACAGTCATAGAATCTAGTGCTGGCCATCTAAATACCAGCATACAGCCATTTACTGTATGGCTGAAAGTTGAAACTCAACTTTTGGGATTCAGACTGACCCTGGGCTCATAATTTATTCTGTCAGTCCTTTTCCCCCCTTCTGTCCTTCCTGCCACCCTTATTCTTTTCTTCCTTCTGTCCTCGTGTCATACCCTCCCTTGCTCCAAGTCCTTCTTTTTCTCTACTTCTGACTTTTTCTGGCCTTTTGTGTTTCCTTTGTGTGTCCTCTCTTCTTTGTCATCTGTTCCTTTTGTTACTTTTATCCCTACTTTCTTGTTTCCTTCTTTCCTTGTCTGTTTCCTTCCCTGTTCTCTGTTCCTTATTCATTTCTTTCTTTCTTTTTCCGTCCCTTCTCCTTTGTGGCCTACCATCTTTGAATCCCTCTTTTTTTGTGCCCTTATTTTCTTGCTTCCTTGTACCCTTCTTTTCTATCCCATCTGTCTTTCCTTTCTTCCTGTCAGTTTCTGCTTGTCCAAATTCCATATTTAAAACCTGACTTCTGTAGAAATGGTTCTCTTGTAATTACATGTATGCATTTTATATTTTAAAACTATGGTTAAGGTTTAAGATCTCTGCAAATAGAAGATTTACCTATAACATGTGTTGGACCCTCACTGATAGTCTGAGGTTGTTGTTATGGATATTTAAAGCCAATGCGAGGCTTTCAATTTTCAAAAATGGTTTAAGACTTTGTGTTAAATTGTTGCTCAGAGTATTAGCAGGTATTCAGTGTCTCATCTTAAGTTTTCTGGATGCAAAACTTCAGCCTGGTTTCTGTCATGTTTGTGTTTTGTGGATGTTCAGTCTCCACACAACTGAAACTTATCGTCTTTCAGACAACCCTTGAAATTTAGGAATCGCTTTTTCAGCAGGAAACAATTTTATGCTTCAGCTTTAAAACGTAAATCATGTTAAAATCCTTCCCTCCACACAATAGCATCAGGCTGCAAACATTTAGCTGTGAAACATGCCAGTGCTTTAGTAACTCAGTTCCCCAAGATTATTCACAGGCAAGGAAGTTGAAATGTTTTCTTCTCTATCTAACTTTATCTTCCCCATGCTGTCAATCAATAACTCTTCTGTAGATGAACCAACGTGCTGGACGGTTGCTGCTGGTACCAGCAATATGTTGCAGTGTTTGCACACCAACGTTTGCTCAATGCTGTCTTTAAATAGTGAATAGATGAACTTGAAAGTTGCTGGTAGCTTTTATTCTGTGGCAAGCAGCAAAGACAACATACGTCACAGTCAGTCCTGCGCATCAGATCACCATGGCAACTAGTTATTTGGATAGAGTGTGATAGCATATTATTTACTGAGAACTGAACAGACAAGAGATGTCCTAGACTCTTCCATTGCTATGTGGGACAGACCTGTTTGTGGATTACATCAGGTGTAGCTCACTCCGTTTTCCTCTCACTATATGTCGTCAAGCCCCCCTTAGGTTTTTGCCTCTAGACATACAACTGTCATTTACCTGATTTGGATGTCTTGTGTTTTTACGACGTCTCACACCATTCAGAAGAGGCACATCATGCATTTGTGTGAAGATGTGTGCTTGAGTGTGGGAGTGTTAGTTTGGTCCACGTGTCTGAATATTATTTTCTAGTAGAAACACAGATAGTTGGAGCTGCTTTTCTCCCCCCAATACGTCAGCTAATGTCTTGGTTTTTCTGCATTCTGAACAAATGTTGGACTCATTCTATCTGGACGCTGATCCAGAACCGCATGACATTCTGGGTATGTATGCAGAGGAAAGACTGCAGCTGCACTACTTCTCACAGCCCAGCTAAGTAAAGGCTGGTGGGATCAACCAACTAACTAACTCAATTTGGTTACCCAGCAACAATGTGTTGAGTGAGCACCTACATTCTCTGAGATACTTCACTCCTCGGAGGTCCACATGTGGTCAATGAGATCCATCAGACACATCCCCACAGAGGTCAGGTTTTACAACCTCCCATACTCCATGCACTGACTCGCATGGGGAACTGCTTGGCAGGAAATAGTGTTCACATTGAGCAGTTTTGTATGCATCACCGAACTGATAATATTGAGAGTCAGTACAACCAATGGCAAAGATGCATATTGTGACTGCCACTCTGTGCAGTAGCGACAGGTGTGGAGTGGCAGCCCTGATGGAGAAGAAACTGGACGAGGCGCCTAACTACCTCAAACTTGCTGGTAACCTTTTGTATTGTGGGAAATTACGGAATTTATCATGAGAAATGTAGGAAATCGGTATGCTTGATTATATAAAAAAAAATAATAATAATTTTATTTGTATAGCACATTTCAGCAACAAGGCATTTCAAAGTGCTTTACATCATAAACATAAAAAATATCAACTGTCCACAAACAGTGCACACAAGGTCTGCACATTTCATAGAATACACAAAGTACATCTGAATATGGGAGCAGTTTCACATGTTGTGAATGTGCCCCATAATTGCTTAAAAATAAATACGATTGCGGTGGAGTGAAAGGAGAAAATGAGTTCAGCAGTTCAAGAGAAAATTGTGGATAAAGGAGGAAAGGTTACGTCACCAGTTTGGAAGTATTTTTGATAATTAAAACAAAAAACTAATCAATAGTTATTGACAGACTGATTTGAATCTCTTATACTGTGACTTGCTTTTCAGCCATATCATCCAGCCCTAATTTGACTTCTCTACTGTTATTTACTTCAATGTCCTCTTTCAATCATAGTTATTTTCAATTGGCTGGTTTTTTAAGATACTGTGTATTTTGTCAGGGTGGAGATCAGGGCTCAGGGAAATCCTCACAGCCCAGCTAAGTAAAGGCTGAGCTGTCTTCTAAACTAGTTTTGTGTATTTGGGATTGTTGTCCTTCCAGTTGTGCCCTTGTTTTGACCACCTGACTCAAATTGTCACCTGCAGATGAAAGGAAATAGTTTTAATGAATTTGGCAGTTTGAATGAATAATGGACAACCAAATACCTTTTTTTGCCACAGTGACAAGAATTACCTTTGGAGGCGTCAAGGTGAAGATTTTAAAACAAGAACAATGTAGCTGTTCTCAAGCATGTTGGTAGCGTCATGCCAAGTATTTCTTTTGGTTGCTGTAGCCATAATGAATTGCATGAAGAGGGTGGAATACTGAAGATGGAGGACAACATTTTTTAGTAATTTCTTGTTTTAAAATGATTGAAATTGTTAAAATATTCTTCCTGGAGAGGAGCATTTAATTAATACATTAAAAGCCCATAATTGACTTTCATGTCCATGATACAGGCAGGCAAACTTCTGACCATATCTTTGATTTTTCTGCCATTCCTGTTCATTTTCTGAACAGATAATCAGAAAAGGATCCAGTCTATTTTTGGTGAAACAAACCGATCAAAACCCAGACATCTTTGTTTGGATAAAGCTACGTGTGCCGAAGACATTCTCTCCACTGGGGCAGATGTTTTCCACAATTTGTACAATACCCTTGAAGGGAAACTCGCACAATGAGCCGGGGTAATGTCACTGTTACCGTTCTGCGCTCTCTCAGGAGCCCTCTGATCACTCTTCCTCACTTCCCCTTCCTGTCTCCATGGGAAGTTGGCCTTGACGGTCCCCACATGGCCCCATCTTCTTCATGTCTTTTTTTTTTTTTTTTCTGGAAATAGAGGCCTTGTTGTGGCACCAAGCAGAACTGGAAGGGATGAGTGTGTAAATACTGCATGCTTTTCATGTTTTTCTGTTCTCACCCATCTATTTTTGGCAGAAGTTTGTGTTTTGGGGCATCCCCATTAGCCCTGCTTGATTAAGTCATTAAAGTCATCCACCCATTCCTAAGTGGCTGAGCAAAGCTCCTGTCACACACCATCACCGTTCACCCTGCTGGAGCTATTGTCCAGTGCTTAGCGGTTACACAACAGTTGTGTTCGCAGGCAAAGGTCGTGGCATTGGCTGGCTAACCTACGAAGGCTGGAACTCAGACAAAACCTTTGCACTTAGGCCAATTATCTCCTCAGTTCTTGTTCACCCAACCAGTGGCAGGCAACGGGTCTTTGTGCTAATGCATAACACGTCTTCATGTTGGTGAACAACGACTCACACTCCTCTCCTGATTGTTTTATCTGGGCTGTAATACACAGGCAACAGAGATGTGTTGAGATGTTTTAAAACTATTAGATATGAATCTAAAGTGGTGCTCATAAGTTTACATACCTGTTCTACCATGGCTGTCCTACATGTTTGACAGTTATTTTCAGAAAAGGCGAATATTACATAAACTTTCCAAATGTTTATAGAACTTTGAGGTTTTGGGTTGTAATTAGTTGTGTGTGAGTCAGAAATCTGAGTTTCAGAGCTCCAGACAAATCCCTGCATGTTTCATTCAACTCCACACTGATGCTGATTGTTTAAGAACCACTCGGGAAAGCAAGAAAAATTTGCAAAGGATCTGCAAGAGAAGGTAGTTCAAGTTTACAATGGAGGAAAAGATAATCAGTTGTTTTCAATCGTGAATTAAGAAGTGGAAAAAGAGGGATCATGTTGAAAGCAAGCCAAGGTCAGGTAGGTTTATAAAACTTTCAGCCACGGCTGCCAGGAAAGTTGTACAGGATGCAGAAAAACCCAGAAATAACTTTAGTCGATGCACTGAAAAAAAGCAGCTCATGGAGGCAAGTCTAAACACTTGATGAGACCAAAATTGATACTATGTAGCCACACCCATCAATGCTACATTTGAAGGGAAGGCCAAAAGGTGAACGATGAAAAGCTCCTGTAAAACCCAAAGGTGGGTTGCTTATTGTCTGGGGATTTATGAGCTATAAAGGCTCGTAGAGCTTAGTCTAAATCAGGTGTTAGCAACCTTTTCAATTGAAAGAGCCACTTCTGCCTCTGCTGCTACCAAATGAAATTTAAATAATTTTAAAATTAAAAATTCATTTCTATTTACAAATTTTACAGCAAAATGAATAATCAAAAAGTATTTTTTGTCCAACAAGATAGGCTTAATGAGTTTTTTTTTCCCGCATTACTGCGGAAAATGAAAAGATAAGTAGCCCACTTAAAAATAACAGTTTGAAAGTAAAAATTATTTAAATTGTTAGCATTTTAAAAACCTTGTAGTATCTATGCGCTCCCGTTGTAGTTGATCTGTACAGGTACTGCACAAAGCCATACCGAAGAACTTCGACACATTTATTATTGCCTTTATAATTAAAAAAGATTTGTTACAGATAAAAAATAAAAGACATTCCTGGAGCCACAGGTTGCAAACTCTTTGTAACACGAATGCAGCATGTTATCAGAAATTATTCTGAAGGTGGAAATACACTGTATTAAGAAGTAGGTTGTGTTTTAACTTGAGGTTCATTTTGATAGTTTGTTGTCAATATGGCTTAAAAATATTCATACTATGGCTTCACTCAACCACTAAACTAAAAGATAGTTTGTATTATTATACTATAAAAAACATAGTTCGGTTTTGCCTGTGTACATAAACATGTTAACTTAACTAAAGCGTTTCAGAAGAAGGTAGGCGTACTGTGTGGTAAATTCCTCCTCACTCTTCAACCCTCCTTCTCCGTCTTGTCTGTTTCTCCAGGTGGCTATAAAAATAGTGGATAAAACCCAGCTGGACGACGAAAACCTGAAAAAGATCTTCAGAGAGGTGCAAATCATGAAGTTGCTGAAGCACCCCCACATCATCCGCCTCTACCAGGTACACACAGCTCCAAACACACTCAGCTACCATCTTACAGCTCAGACCTGAGGTTTTATTAGGGATCTTTGTCATCGCTGCTATATTTCACCTCCAAAACCTCAAAGACGTTTAAAAACCTTCCAGTGTTTTTTCCTCAAAACTTGATCCTGGAGTTCTCAAACACAGATTGAACACCACCGTGCACGGCAGGTCTTTTTCTATTTTAAATCTCTTGTTTATATGCCAAACTGTGCTTACTCATACTGTTGTGTAACCAGTGAACCGCCCATCACTGGATGTTGGCCTGTCAGACGGTCTGTCGGTCCCTCTAGTTCTGATGCCTTTGTATCTTTAGGTGATGGAGACGGAGAAGATGATCTATCTGGTAACAGAGTACGCCAGTGGGGGAGAGATATTCGGTAAGGGATTTCCAGCGTCTTAACGTTGATTGGTTTTGTTATTGTCTTTCATCTTCCTTTTCTTTATATTCTTAGCATTTCTTTCATGAAGATGCAGTTGTTTGGTATAAACATATTTTTTATATTAAATTATCAAGACCCCTAAGCTCTTAATAAATGTAATAGTTAATCAGGGTTTACTCAAGTTGAATAAGCACAAAAAGGTCAAATTGTGCCCTCTTAATTCCGGGTGGTACATTTCACAACCTAAAAGTATTAGAATGCAACTTCCAATTAACTGTAATTTATAATCCATTGCTGTGATATCTTGTAATAAAAAAAAGGATATCCTGAGATTAAGCATGCATTCACACCAGCCCAATTTAGTCTGATTTACCCAAACACTAGTGTTTGTCTAGAAAGTCTGTTTGGGAAGGTGTGAAGATGCAATCAATTTCTGATGCAAACAAAAAAAAAAAAAAAAAAAGGTTGAGCTGTAGAACGCCAATTCCATTGGAGTGAACTCTGGTGTGGTTGAAATGGATATGTGAAAGCCAAGCAGTCCGCGCCAAGAGCAGGACACAGACTTCAGCTCAGGGCATTCTGCTAAAATGCAACCAAAACAAAAGCATAAGTCTATAACTAGCGGAATCATGGAGTGATGGCACGCCATGTTTTACATTTCAAATTCCTTCTTACATTTGAAGAAGGAATTTGCACTTAGCTTCTTATTCACAAGTTTTTGTTTTGTTTCCTTCAGTTGTTCTTGGTGCAACGCTACTATAGGCGAGGCGGTGAACAGATTTTTCAAAGGGTTTTCATTGCTTGACACAGTGCAGTGTGAAAGTGAACCGCACCAGCTGAAAATATAACAAATGTTGCAATGCTGGTCCCAAATAGAACCGAGTCTACCAGACTATCTGGTGTGAAAACACCCTAATTTACTTGTTTAACAATTTTAATCTGCATTGATGTCTTTTTCTTTAGTGCTTTTATCAGACTTGGAAACCACATTTTTGGCATTTAGCCTTATTTATTAAAGCAAAAGTCCTATTTTCACTTCGGTAAAAATATGTACACCGTACAGTGATGCAACCTTCCTAGATTGATGCAAGGTATCAATTCCTTTCTTTAAGTCTGTGACATTTCCTTCTTTGCATTCTGGTAACACAAATCTGATTGCTGTAGAGCAGCATAAACAGATTTTTGCGGCTAACTGTAAAGATTTCTTGTTATATGAAAGGTTCTCTTAGTTGTTGATGTAAAAAAGTGGATAAACATAAAACCTGAGCTAAGACACTCTGTTCTCATATTTTATTTATTTTACTTTTTCCACAATGGTAACAAATGAGTTGTCCTTATGGCGTAAAATTTCCCAACTCTTTCTTGTTCTCACAGACCACCTGGTGGCCCACGGGCGCATGGCAGAAAAGGACGCCAGGAAGAAGTTTAAGCAGATTGTGGCAGCGGTCCACTTCTGTCACTGCCGCAACATCGTCCACAGAGACTTGAAGGCTGAAAATCTGTTACTGGACCACAACCTAAACATTAAAATCGCAGGTTTGTGCATTTTTATAAAGGAGTTTGACAGGCGCATGTTGGCATGTTCTTTTGGATAATTTTCCTGTTTTTATGAAGTTCCTATTTTACAGTACAGTGCTATAATTTTTATTGTTCCCTGTGCGATCAGATTTTGGCTTCAGTAACATATTTTCCCGAGGCCAGCTGTTGAAGACGTGGTGTGGCAGCCCTCCCTATGCTGCTCCAGAGCTTTTTGAGGGTAAAGAGTATGATGGACCCAAAGTAGATATATGGGTAAGAGCATGAACTAAAATCTAATGTAAAAATCCAGGCTCAATTGTTTGTGCTCATACTTACTTTGCCTTTGTCCTGCACAGAGCTTAGGTGTGGTGTTATATGTGCTGGTGTGTGGCGCCTTACCCTTTGATGGCAGCACGCTCCAAAATTTGCGAGCGCGTGTCCTCAGTGGAAAGTTCCGCATCCCCTTCTTCATGTCCACAGGTAGGAATTTATTTCCACCTGGGGACTGAACAAATAAATAAAAGCAAACACACACAATGTTTGTTCTAACAGTGAAAGCACATCGCAATATACATCGTCCGCCCAAAGTATTCTATTTCCCTTGAACTTTCACATTATCTTCTATGTATTTTAATAGCATTTTTTGTGATAGACCAACATAAAGCAGAGCAAGACTAAGATTCAGGGTCCAGGTTTATTCACATCATAAAAGTAAATAATATTTCAGCAAGTAGAAATGAAAAATAAAAAAAGAGACACAAACTAAGATACAATCAAATATTGAAAGAAAAGTGGTTATCAGATATTTAACATGAAAAAAAAAGGAAGCTTTTTCAGTTTGTCCCGCTTACTGTGAATACACCTATATAAAATCCCATGAATCCCATTTGTGTTCAGTAGCTCGAAGTAGAATTGATTAGTGTAATTTCAATCGAATTCAGATAACTTTATCATCTAACCAGCTGTCCTGCAAAAGCATCAAACGTTTGTTGGAGAACAAACAGCATCATGAAAACCAGGAGACAAAGCAGATGCGTCAGGGGGAAAGTTGTGGAGAGGTTTAACCCCTTAACTGCAACCTCGAATTCGGGATATGTTACCCAACAGGTCCATGTGGATGCTGACGTCCTCATGACAGAGGCCTCAAGCAGAGTTAGGTTGTACAACATAATCTCAACCTTTAATTATCTTTTCAATTTATCATCTAAAATTCAAAGCAGTATGACAGAACTGTGAACTTACAGAGTCACATGGCTGCAGAGGTTGATGCTCACAGCACAACAATGAGTCAAAAACTACAAGGTTTAGCGGAGTCCAGTCCTCAAGAGCTACTGCCCTGCAACTTTTAGACGCACACTTGAATCGAATGAATCAGTACCAGGTCTCTGCAGAGCCGAATGGCACATGATGAGGGATTTTAGCCATTTGATCCAGGTGTGTTAGAGAAGAGATGCACTTAAAAACTGTTGCCCAGCTGTGCTCCTCAAAGCCTTCTGTCCTCATGTTTTATATGTTTCCCTACTCCAGCACAGCTGATTCAAATGATTACAGAAGCTGTTTAATTGCCCATTCATTTAAGCCAGGTGTGCAGCAGCAGGGAAACTCCTAAAAACTGCAGGACAGTTGGACCTGAGGAGCAGGTCAAATCATATGTGTGTGGGAGAATGGTCAAGTCAAACTTCTGTATTGCACATTTCAGCAACAAGGCAGTTCAAAGTGCTTTACACCATAAAAAAAAGAATATAGTCACCAATTATAAAACAAGCAATAAATATAGCATTTTGTCAAACACTATCATCAAAATCATCAAGGAAATACAGTTCAAATAAGTTGATCAATGTTTTAGTTACTACTAATCAAAGGCAACTTTAAACAGGTTGTCTAGTCAAAGTCAAGACATAAATAAACTCCAATATCCGTTCACAGATGCTCTGATTGAGATTGAGCCATTTGCAGAGAAAATTTGACAGAAATTTTAGTTTTTCGATGTAAGACTGGCAGAGACTTTCCCAATATGACTTAATTTTAGTGAGAGATACAAATTATTGACTCAGGGAGGCTAAAAACCAATGAATTCCACACTTAGACGTATCTTCTAGGTGGCTTAACAGTCATTCAATAATTCTGGAGTTGGTGTGTGTTTTGGTTTCAGCCTGCCTTGTCTCACGTTGGATGGACTCTGTTTGTTTGGTTGTGTCATTACAGACTGTGAGTACTTAATTAGACACATGTTAGTACTGGAGCCCAGCAGACGGTTGAGTATGGAGCAGATCTGTAAGAACAAGTGGATGAGACAAGGAGACCCGGACCCAGACTTCGACAGGGTGAGACCCTTTTTATTAAATACAGAACCAAACACATTACACTCAGTGTTTTCTTCTGGACCGTATAAACAACCATCACCAATGATTAAACAATGTTTGTCGTAACCCAACAACCTTCCCTTTGATCCTTCTCTGAAAGCTAATTAGCTTCACGCTGCCCGTCTCTTCTTTCAGTTGATAGCGGAGTGTGAGCAGGTGAAGACGGAGAGAGAGATAGAGCTAATCAATGAGCAGGTGCTGATGGCCATGTCGGAGATGGGCTTGGACCGAGAGCGCACAATTCAGGTTGGACACAACTCGCTTAAATTGATACATCTCAGTTTGTAGCATCAATTTCTGACAGTTAATGCTTGCACCCTATTGGTTTATTCCAGTCCCTGCAAACAGATGCATACGATCACTACAGTGCCATCTACAGCCTGCTCGCGGAACGCCTCAAGAAACACAAGACGCTGCGGGTCGCACCGCCCCCGCCACGTTCCATTAGCTATCCTCTAAATGCCGTTCAGGTGAACCATTTTCTGTCTCTCTGTTTGTGTCTGTAAATGCTGCTCGCTCATGATTGCACTCATCTTCCACTCCAGAGGAAACCTGAACTTCAACAGTTGTTTTAATACTTCTGCAATTCGGGCATTTGATTCTTCGTCCTCTCAAAATGCAATGATTCACAAACAGATTTAGTGATAAAATCTGATTAACATAACACCTTTCCTTTTAGAAATGTTAATCTGCCTTTATGGATACAATGATGAGGTGGCACCTGCATTAATATTAATGACAAGAGAGGAATGCTGCAGATTTTTTGATGTTGATTATGAAACCGCTTTATTGAAAATTAAATGTCAGATTTATGAATGTATTTTCTGATTATTATGTATGATAATTGAAGATTTGTATAAAAGCTTCAATCTAATGAGCTGTTTTGTGACAGTGAACATAGAGTATGCAAGTCTAGTTTTACAAAAGTAACATTTTATTTTTATGAATAAAATGTATATTATGTTTTGACTAGAATATTGAAGGTTAACTAATTAGTATTACCAAACAGTTTGGAGAAGAAGCACTATTTTTTGATATCTTTTATTTATGGATATTTTGTTACTTATTAACTTTTGATGACAAATATGTGTGGGAACACAGAAAGAATATTTCTCTCGTCTTAAAGATTTTTTAAATTTAATTTATTTATTTTTATTTACTACTAATAAATCGGCTTTTTTGCCCTCAAATGTCTCTATGGAAGGTATAGACAAGTTTTCTATTTATTTTTCCAAAAAATCTTAACAAAAGGCTTTCAACAACAAATCTGAAAAATGTAGCAAAATGGGCCCAAAAGAAGTCATCAACTAAGGTAAACCTAACTCAGGATAACAAACCAAAAACTGACCTCACACAATGAACCTAGCCTACACAAACAAGGATGGGTGGGAGATGAGACAAAGACAAACAATGGATAAACATAAATGACTAATTTAAACCAAGCCATTTTGACTAGAACACAACTGTAAAAAACAAAACAACCTAACACCAAAAATGTTTTAGCAGTTTTGCTGTTCGTAGAGAGAGAGGCAGATTATTTTATATTAAGTCCCCTGCTTCCAGCAGCCTGATGGATTGTTCCACTTCCTGGTTTGCCTATCAACCAGTCCTGTCCCCCAGCCAGTCCTTCAAACTCAGCAAAACAAAAGCAGTTAATGATTCAAATAAACAAAAGGTGTTTACTAAATGTGTGCACCCATAATAGTAAACAACCTAATGCAATAACCACCACAAAAAGAGTAAACTTATAAATATATTGTGTGAAAATTATAAATATATTATGTGAAAACATTTAAATAAACACTAACACTGGGGAAAAAAATGGAGGAACCTCCACAGAAGGCATCAGAATTTCCATGACTTTGATGGGTTATTCATGCGTGTCCACTGAATAGAGTCCATAGGTTTTAACCCACATCTGTCAATCTGTTCTAAGTAGATTGCTGCACAATGCTCCAAATAACCTGTGTGTGTGTGTGCGTGTCCATGCCCAGCAGACAGACCAACAAGGAAATCCTGTTGGCATGACCGTGCCCCATGTCCAGCTCATCAACCCAGAGAACCAAATTGTAGAGGTGAGTCAACTTTGAACTCTTCGTGGGTTGTTGTCAACATATCTTTGTGAAGGACCTGAAGAACTATCGACTGCCTGTCGAGAATTTCTGCTGCTGTTACTTTTGTTTACTATGTCTGTGTTGACTCAAACCCTCCTCCCAGACTGTTATCGGTCACAATCACACACACATGCACACGCAGACATAACACAGAGAAGGTCTGACTCACGCGCTAAACCAAGAGTGTCAAATCA
Source organism: Girardinus metallicus (assembly GCA_903067095.1). Taxonomy (NCBI): domain Eukaryota; kingdom Metazoa; phylum Chordata; class Actinopteri; order Cyprinodontiformes; family Poeciliidae; genus Girardinus; species Girardinus metallicus. The sequence continues at coordinate 17,404 of CAEGAE010010090.1, forward strand.
CTGCATTGCAGCAGAGATTTTAATGAAAGACTCCGAGAGGTTTTATATAATTCTAGTGGAATTCATCTGAGTCTGTTTTTGTATTTTACTTGAGCCACTTAAAGTACAAGCGTGGATTCCTAATATTTAACTCTATGTGTGTGTGTTTAGCCTGATGGTAACATGGCCCTGGACAGTGATGAAGGGGAGGAGCCATCTCCAGAGGCGATGGCTCGCTACCTTTCAATGAGGCGGCACACTGTGGGGGTACCAGACCAAAGGTAACATATCAACTTTTCACTGTGATGTTGTTTTCAACCTGTTTCTCTTGTTTGTTTAAAACTTAATACTAAAACTGATATGTAAAAGTTTCGATATCCCTTGAACTTTGTCTTGTTACAACCACAGACTCCTGTGCATTTTATGTGCAGTATAAACATGTAAAAGGGAAAGGTTATGTCTAATTTTTCAACTTATTTACAAATAAAAATCTGAAAAGTGTGGCATGCCACCCTTTGAGCCACCCTTACTTAGACGCCTCCAAATGAAGCTGTGAAATTAAGAAAACCTGTCAAAGTCTTAGAAAGATGTAAGAGCAGAGTTAAAGAGCTACAAGGATTTGGGTTAGATCAAAGAATGACATAGTCAAAGTCCAGACCTAAATCCCTGAGATTAAAAGAGATTTCAGTTTCTAGATGTGAGAGAACTAAAGCAAAAGGTGGTTCTATAAAGCATGTCAGACTTTTCAGGTATGAGTTTGTATAGATAAAAAACCCCAAACCTCCCAAAAAAACTTCACAATTTTACTAAGTTTTTATTACATTGATGTCTTGATACAATGCATTGGAAGAAATGTGGTGAAATAGTCGGATATCATATCTTTTGGATGTTAAGAGTTTTTCTGCCACTGCTTTTTAGATAATACTCAATGAAATGAACAAAATAAATGAAATGTAAAAACCTTCAATTGTTCGTTGAGTCTAATAGAGAAAAAAAAAACTGTGAAAGTTATGGAAAGCAAATGTGTTTCTGGACACATGGGGGCAGTTTGAGTTTGTGAGATGGAAACGTAAACATCTGCTGACTAACGTCTGATGATGCACCTGCTTCCATCACAGGACAGAGATGCAGGAAGAACTCCAAAAGCTTCCACCAGGTTTCCCTCGTGGTGTGATCCCTCAACCACCCTTCCCCCAACTTGCCCCCACTATGGCCCAAATGCACACTCTCATGCCCACACAGAGCTTGCAGCCTACGCAGCAGCTGGAGTACAAGGTACCGTCACCGGGTTTACACCGGATTGTTTTTGTTTTATGTGTGGGAACCTTCATGATTTATTTTCCCTGTGCGACCGCCGATGCCACAGGAGCAATCGCTGCTGCAGCCGCCTACCCTGCAGCTGCTCAATGGCATGGGGCCCCTGGGCCGAAGAGCTTCCGATGGCGGGGCCAACATCCAACTGCACGCTCAGCTCCTGAAGAGGCCCCGAGGGCCCTCGCCGCTCGTCACCAGCCCGGTGAGGGTCTGGATCTCTTCACGTTGTGTGTTTGTCTGCCCGTGTTCCCACGTTGCTTTGACCAGTGAACTCTTTGCCTCTCACAGCATCCTAACACCGCTGTAGCTCCAGTGGATGAGGAGGGTTCAGATGGAGAGCCAGACCAAGAGGCGGTGCAGAGGTAACCCATGGTGACGGGTTTTTGTGCTAATGGTTTTCGTTATAGAGCTGCTGTCTGAACAGGGAAGTGCTGAAATCTCATGGTCTTTGAGGGAAAGTTAGAGATAGTGGATTCTTGTTAAAACAAGAATTTCGAGCATTTGGAAAACATATTTAGTCTCAGTTTTAACATATTGGATCCAATCTTCTTTAGGCCTAAAGGCCCCGACATACTTCATCCAAAATGCCAAAAAAGTCTCTCACTGACATAGACACGTAAAGAAAATTGCATAATTTTATTTGCAGAGTGGCATCAACCTGCCGAACTAAAAGTCGTTGTTCACGGAGGGGGCTATCTGCAGAAAGGTTTGCCGTGATTTCCATGATTTTCTAAAAACAGAGGATGGAGGGGAACCCTGGTGGGTAGTTGCGTGACGTTTATTAAAGTGGGAGAGATGTCATCCAGGTGGTCTGTGATTGAAAGATGTTTGCAAACTGCGTGTCGTCTTTGGATGAAGTATGTTGGAGCCTTAATTATAAAGCAAATTGTAGGATACTAGGCTGAAAAGTGTGTGCTAAGGTGTTTCAGCTGCTCCTTTTCAGACTGCAGCTTCTATTCTCCTTGTCGGTGTCCTGGGTTGCTGGGAGTGAGTGCCTTCAGGCTGCTCTGCTTCTTTTCCCCCTCGGGAGGTGGCCACTGTGCTGTGGTGCTTATCCCATCTTTTCCTCTTTCTCCATCGCGCAAGTGCCTTCTGCCACCATCCCGAAATGATTCTGCCATTCGTTCTCTCAAACTCTCTTAGCCAGAGCTTCTTTATCTTTCTCATCTGCGTAAGTGCCAAATGACTCTGTGGACTTCTTTCACCCTTTCTCACACAGCTTTGCTAACTCCTGAAGCTTGCCAAAGCGGCGACCGCCTAAAAGAACAAATAGCAACCAGCCCAATCCTTTAATTGGAAGCTGGGTGGTTGTTTGACTCCCATGAAGCCTTAACATCCATCTGTGGTGTCATTTTATTTGATGTTTTCTAATTGGCTAAGATGATATGAATGATGGCACCTATTGGCAGAGGAGGGAAGGGCAGGGCAGGGCCTTCCCCCGCCCCCATCCCTGTTAGCCAATGAGGACAGAGAGCTGACCAGCGCTGCTTCCTGTCTCCCACCCTCACCCCGTCCTCCTCCCCCCTTCCTGCGGCCCAGGTACCTGGCGAACCGCTCCAAGCGGCACACGACGCACGTGCTCCCAAGCACATCGCATGGCGAGCCCTCGACAGAGTCACAGCGGCCCCAGGGCCCCCGCCAGAGGGCCAGCTGGGTGCCTGACACATATGCCCGGTGAGGGGACACGCCCACTCTGAGCTGAATACACACCAACACACTCCCACGCATAGAGCACTCTGGTTTTTCACGCAGTCACGTGGATGAGAGAAGCACCAGGTGAAGGATGTTTCTTCCAGGCAGGGCTATAGTTACAGACGCTCCGATCACAGCTGTTGTTGTTGTTGTAAAGGTCGGACCTGCGCTGCTGATTTTTACCTGATTTTGAACTTTGTAGCCTTTTGGTTGCTAGCACACATTAATTATTTATATTGGGAATAGAAGCAACATTTTATAATAGAACAAATGTTCTATTTTATCATAAAATGAGCACATACTTGAAATGTTTCATCTTATACTACAGATTTCTAATTATTTCATAAACTGTAGAGAGCAGTCTCTTTTCTATGCATTAGGGCTGGAACTAACACTTATATTATTCTGACAATTAATAGAATTAAAAAATTTTCACACTCTGCAGATTTTTTATTTAACTGCTTAAGCCTTTTTATGGAATATTACAAATATTTTTTGTATAGTTTTGACTTAACTACAGTATAGACTCAAATTGTCTTTTTGAGTCTGTATTCTCCAGTTAATGATTGATTTATTACTAAATTAGTTGACAATTATTTCTAGAATCAGTTTATAACAATTAATCAGATTAATCATTTCAGCTATACTTTATACACTGACTGAATGACTGTAACATAAGAACTGAAACTGAGAAGCTGAACCAGCTCATTTAAAATGACAGGCTCCACCCACTTTTAATTACACTTACCTGAATCACTACCAATCAGGAAACTAATGATTTCCCAGCCTGACGGTAACTAGTGAGGGGAGGCAACATAACATGGAAACCTTTAACAGAGTAGAATATTTACTTTTATTCATTTAATTATTGAATTACAGAGGAGGATTTTACCAGAAAACGTTAAAAGATTGTTTTGGGTGAAACGTTATTTATGAAAAATAAATTTAATAAAGTTTTTTTTTAAATACTTTTTGGTGTTTGATAGCGAAACATTTTATTAAATAACTGAACAAAAAAAGACTAATATTCCGTTATGTCATTTGTGTCCTTTTGTTTTATGCAAATATGGGAACAAAACATTTTAAACCTTTTATATTACCACTAAGTTTAAACTCACTGCCCAGTTCTATTTCTTTTTTTCACCTATATTGTGTGTGTGTGTGTGTGTGTAAGAGCCACAGGCTGCACTAAGTCATCTCTAAGATTTCCCAAAATTCCCAGATTCAGCATATCCAGTGAAAGACATCGGTGAAAAACTCTGAAAGATAAAAAAACAAATTTCTGTCAAAACTAGACTTTCTGGTGTCTGCTGAAGTCTTCCTCGAACTTGTAATGAATAGCCAGCACATCTTTCAAGAAATAGTTTGTCTTTAAATCCACATTAGGCCTTCTTCCCCTCAGCTAAGACATCCACAGCAGAGAATGTGTTTTTATATGGTGCGTACTGACCGGATAAAGATTAGATTTTTTTACATTTTCAACAAGCTGGATATTGGTTAAGCTGAAATTCACAACAAACAATTTATTGATGCATTTTTGGATACAAGCCTTGTAAATAATGATAGAAAAAGTGAAAGTTTACAGTAGCTCTTCGCTTGTCCAATGTTAATCAACGAAAAAACAAACAAAAAAAAAGGCTTTCTGTTTACAAACCCTCATCGGTGACTATTTGTATGACAAAGAAAATCATTTACATAAAACCTTTACCTGTTTTTTTTTTTTTTTTTTTAAATCGAGCAATTCTGGGAATTCCGAAGTATTTTTGCACATTTTCACTGCATTATGACAACTGGAAGCAAAGGTTGGAAGATCTTACTTGTGTGTTTCTGTGTCTCTGACTGAATGTGTCTGTGTGTGTCACTGTGCCTGTGTTATGTGTCATGTCGTGTCACCTTTTATGTGGGTGTGTGTGTGTGTGTATATGGGTGCCCCTGTTTGTGTGTGTGCTCCCTGCGGCTCCCACCTTTTTCCAGATCCACCTATAAGGACTGTAACACCCTCCACCTCCCCATGGAGCGCTTCTCTCCTGTCAGACGCTTCTCTGATGGCGCCGCTTCCATCCAGGCCTTCAAGGCTCACCTAGAGAACAGCAGCCTGATTAAGCAGCTCAAGCAGGTGCGTCACTTGATTTGGTGAGAGGAGGTGGGGGTCAAACTGAATTTACCAAACTAGTGAATCTTCATTTTTCTCAACATCACTGTTTATTATAAAATTAAATTATTTTTGTTGATTTCTATTTTTTTTTTCTTTCATGTCATACGTCTCATCTGAAGCATAAATATTCTTTAGGTTTTTTAAGGAGGCAGTATTGTGTAAAAAGGACTTTTTTGAGCTTTGCGTCATGTTATAATATTATTCCCTTTTTAAAAATTGTACTTAGAGTGTTGCTTTGATTCTTTCATGTATATTTGAGAAATCCTAGACTTTCCCATGGCAACCATTCAGACGTGCAAAATGTTTGGGGGTACCGAGTGGCGCCTTTGAGACACAGCTCCTCGTCTGGTCTGCGGTCTCCAAGCACCTCTGTCCAGCGACTCCTCCAGACTAGTGACAGCAGCAAATAGCTAACACTTGGTGGAACTGTACATCTGCTGAGCTCATCATATGAACTACTGCTCAGTATAACATTCCCAGGAACATTATAAACGGCATAATGAGGAACATTATTCTTATGACATGATGATGGCAAAGTGTCGGAAAGATTAGGAGCTTCTTAAAGAGGCAGAAGCCCAATTTCAGGGCATCAAGTCATGTTTGAAATATACAGCATTTTTATAACAACTCAAAGTTATAGGTACTTGATAGTGAAATAAAATGGTATCAATTTATTAACTGCCCCTTTAAAAACAAACTGTTTGTTTCAAAGGAAACAAATCAGTCGTTTCCACATGTATACATCATGAGGAGTTGTGGGTAAGATATGCTGAGGCTCAGACTCTGGTTAATGGTAGGAATGGAGCAGGATTATGTTGTCACAGCACAGCATATAAACAAAGAACCTTTGTAATCTATAGAGGCCATTTATCTAACAGGATAGGTCCTGTCTGATACTTTTGTTCTTTTCTCTGCTCCACTCACTCTTGTGGCCTTATTGGGAATGTGACACTCAGCAGTATTTGGAAAAGATTAGATCAGGCTGAGGCTCTGACCTGGGAAAACCCTCAAGCTGCTTTCTGAGACATTGCATCATCCGCAGTGAACCCGCAGTAGGATTACATCTCAGGGACGTAGGCAGGGAAAGGGATAATCATCATGGTGGCAGCAGGTGCGCCATCTTTGGCCTGTACTGATGTGCTGGGATTATCATTACTCAAGTGTCCCAGGGGTTAATAGGGCTAGAGGACAGGGTTATGTTAACTCCTCCTCTAGCCAACTAGAGGGTCATGTGCTTCATATGCAGATTGTAGGGCAGAGTCAGGTTAAGACCTTACAGAAGACTGTTTTCACGCACATAAAACGTAGTTTAAAGTATCAAGATCCCGACATTAGCTTAGTTTGAGTCCACAGTTGTGACTTTACCACATTTCGATTAACGTTGCAGATTATAAAGTGGTGCTGCCTTTACAAACTTTCCAAAATCTACATACAATCACAATCCTTCAAGCCAGTCTGGCAATGGTTCATCAAGGTGACAGCAAACCTTTCTGGAATCTGCACTGTCTGTTCTGAGATTAATATAAAATATTTCTCATGTCTGCGTATGAAATAGGAGTGCGAGCAGCTCCAGAAGAAGTATGCTGCCCAGCAGGATGAACGCTTCCTTGAACACACCCAGCAGCAGCACATCCTGTACCAGCAAGAGCAACAAATCCTTCACCAGCAAATCCAGGTACCTGTTGATCACATTAAATATTCAGATTTAGTTCACAAAGTACACCAAGATGCAGCAATAAAGCCAAAAGCCCCATGGGGGAATACTTCAAACAATTTCCCACTGACTGAGGTACATCTAAACGTCTCAACTCATGTTGCCAGCACTATAAACAGATGGCTTTTGTTTGATAATGCAGGTTTTTACGTATGATTTTAGAAAACATGAAATCTAATACATGCTGTGTTTTTTTTGTTTTTTTTTATATGTTGTAATCAGACATTTAAATATATTGAAGTTTTAGGTGACAAACCAACAGACACTGGAGCATTAAATTAGACTTGTGTAATGAATCAGTAATGTATACATATATGTAATCAATATCAATAGAATATTCAATAATTTTATTGAACTGGTTGTAGGCAGAGGTTTTGTATATATTTATACATAAGTAGCTTTTTCACAGCCAGATAGGCATCAACTTACTCACTCTTTGGTTACCTAGCAACAACCTGTTGAGTAACTTGCGCAGCAGCAGTTTCTGGTTTCACCACCTCAGAACCGTTTAAAAATAATAAAAACAGTTCACATCAGTTTGGCAGCATTTCAGATATTTAAAAGAAAGAATCAAGCATTATCTATCAACTGATATATAACATTTATGAAATAAATTATTTATGACATAAATAATTTATGTCATAAATAATTTGTCCAGCCCTACATTGAATTCACCAAACTTTTTTATAAAGTTATGACCTTTAAAGCAGGGTTAGAATATGAAACCACATTCCTACCTCTGGACATTCAGCCCTATTCAATCCATCATCTTAAAATAGAAAGGTGGGACACAACAGCTAACCTGACACCATTAGTAGTAGCGGTAGCTTTGGAGGAGCTGCAGAATTCAACATTCAAATGTAGGAATTTGCTGACTATGTAGCTTTTTTGGGTGAACAGCAAATCGAAAACACGTTTTGAAAGAAATCTAACTGAAGCCCCATTTGTTGCTTGGATAAAAAGGACAGAAAGTGTGGTCATAAAAACCAAAATGTAACTCACTGTAAGATGCTATGTAGGTGACATATTTTGTTTTGCATTTTGCCAACAGGGTCTGTCTTTAGGCCATGGAGAGAGCCAGCCCAGTCACTTAACCCACCAGCTCCAGAGGTGAACAAGCACACATTACTCATCAGCTATTGAACGGTGAACAATGATGCTGTGGTACAGCAATATCGACTGAAGTGTTACATCACTGCTATCTCTCTCTGGCCCGTCCTCCCTCAGGTTGCACATCCAGCCCTCCAGTCCTCCGCCAACACATCCCAGCAACCACCTCTTCAGACAGCCCAATCAGAGTTCTCCACCTAGCTCTGCAGGCCTAATGCAAGGGCACGGTTAGTAATGGCGCTTTTTTTTGGTTTCGACACAAAAATTTGGTGTAGGTGCAGTGACTAAGCAGAAATGCTGTGATCACTGCAGATCACTTACAAGAACCAGAGGACTGGCAGATTTAACGTTCCACTGCTTCGCTTTAACTGTCCTGCTATATTTTAGCCGCACATCTATTATTCATGGGTAATTACCTTTTAGATAATTACATTCTGTTTGTTTTTTAAAACATTAATTAGAAGTGGTGGGATGCGTCAAGGTTTTAAAGAGGTCCGCTTTACTACTTTTTGTTTTTATTGTCCTTATATAAACACTTTCGTGTGGTAATTCTTCACATTATCATTAGTAATGCATGAGGCATGAAAGCAAAGCTTTTGCTTACTGAATAAAATTTTCAAACTGGGAAAACAGGCAAAAAAAACACTAGATGTTAACGCTATAACCTCTTATACCAATGTTGAAATTATATTCCAGCGCTATGGTGCCAGTCTTCAGGAGAACATTCTGTTACAGTAAGAGGGGAGACAAATATCTCAGAAAATCAAAAGTTCTTCTTGAACATTCCCTGGGTATATTTTGTCTTCTTGAAATAATACAAAAAAATTTTAAGTGTATCTTTATCACCATTTGCACCACTTTCCCTACTTAGTTGTGTCCAGAAACTAAGGAAAAAGATATTTGATATTTGGAAGAACTCTGTGGAAACCCATTCTGCTCAACACGAACTTCTTTTTAAAGTAATAGTCAATAAAGCAACAGAAAAAATAACAGGAGTCATTTTGCTAACTGTAATTTACAGAACGTACAGGGGTGCAGCAGCACTTTCTTTTCATTGTATTTGCTGAGTGTTCATATATAACATGGCAGAGGCTGCTGGTCTCACTTTCCTTTACTGTTGATAGGTGATTTACTCATGAGGGTTTAGCTGCAGTGCTGTAACGTAGCTGTAAAGATGTTAATCTTAGGTCACAAGTGGCCCCTTCACTGAGTCTATGTCTCTTTGTATACGGCAGGCCATTTTAACATAAAATTGCTTCATTTCCATCTGACTATCCGTAATTACATTCCTCATATTTAAAACTAAGTTTTGACAGGACACAACTACATTTTGACAATCCTGAATGGTTATTTAAGGTATCTGCATTCACATTTTGACTAGTATGAAAAACAGCTCAAGATATCTTCAAATACATTCTGACAAGTCAAATTCTTTTCAAGATATCTTAAATTATATCACTAAATTCATCATTTAAAGGGTCTGACATCCATAAATACAATTCAAGGTATCACAGACTATGACTTGCCAAAATTCAGCTTTTTTAGAACTGACCAAACAGTTGCCTGCAGAATTTTGGATATCCTTTCTTATTGAAATTTAAAAGTTCTATGTAAATCTGGGATGTTTTGTCTAGACAGAATAATTATTGACTATATGAGTAGTGTTATTCTAATCAGAATGTTAATTCAAGGTATCTGAAATAGAAAAGTCATCTATGTTCAAGATATCTATAATTTATCTTGGTATATCTTAGAATAAATTTTGACAAGTTAAAATTCTAGATATCACTTAATTTTGCGTATTCGTTATTTGCTTTCAAGATATCTGCATTTAGAAAAATACATTCTATTCTATATATAGTAGAATAGAAAAGAATTGGACACTTAATATCTTTCCCCCAAAAAGAGCTCATGTTGCCTCATGAACTCGTTGTATAGTTTTAAGATTTTAGGTCTCCTTGTGCTAAAATTTGATTTTTACTCTTACTGACAATGTCAGATGAGCTCAGATGGCGCTTTTTGTTCTTACCGATTGCTTCCTCTCTCAGGGGCTCAGTCATCGGTGCAGTACCAACATGGTGCTCCAGCGCTGTACCAGGGACAAAGTGGCAGCCCGCCCCCCACGGGCCTGACTCGAGTCACTCTCCCAGCCAATCCGCAGACAGCACCAAGCCGCCCCGCCGTTCCACTGGCATCGGGCGTACCACAACAGCAGCAGGTATCTACCAACAGCTAAACCAGTCACTGAAGGTTGAATCCAGTGTGCTGGGAGGCCTCACTTTCTGCTGCTGCTGCTGCAGGTGACCATTCAGGTACAGGATGTGGAGCTGGGAGGAGGGGCACAGAGACCAGGCAGCTTCCTGTCCACACCAGGTGGACACAGAGTCCTCGGGAAGCAGCTCAGCGCAGACAACGCCGAGACGCACAGGTGACCCCTCTGAACAGCCAGTCAGCGCGACCCCTGGTGGCTACCAACATTACCCAATGGACTGTTACAGTGTCTACTTCTGCAGCCTTACAGTTTTTTTTTTTAGTTTCTTTGAGACAGATCTGATTGTTAAAAAAATGTAATTACCCTTTGTTCTTTTATGAATTTAACGACTTTCTTTTTTCTTTTTTTTTGGTTATTGACATTGTGGACACGGTTATTGTCTTTTTTATTACTTGGATTTTAACATTTGAAGCATCCATCATATTTTTCAGAGATTTTAAGATGTGTGTATGTGAGAATGAGCATCATGTTTGTTACCATTTAAAAAAAAAATGCATGTAAACCTTCATCATCATTGATTGCTGAGAGATCATCAACTAACTCTCCACATCAGTGTGTCTGGGTGAGTGTTCAGATATGAGTGTGACCTAACCAGTGGATTAGATAAGTCACCTTGTGAGCTCCTTAAACTCTCTATTATTGTCAGGACTGTCTTCACTGAGAGACTGTATTACCCAGTTAAAATGTTTGCTTTGTTTCTACACTCCTCAGTGAAAACTTGTACTCTGGCCAGACTGAAGTGTTTGCTAGGTTGTGAAGTTTTATAGGTTATTGTAAAAGGTTTCCATTAGGCATGGGCCACTTGCAAAATCTCAAGGTAAATCAAGGTCTTAAACAGATATTGTTTTAAAATGTTACACTTTTTTGTCATACTGTCCCTATGGTTTAAAAACCTATTAAAGAAATGCCAGAGAATGCACCAATGTGAGTTTTCTCCTGCCACGTGGGGCAGAGAGCATCACAGCGCTGCACACTGCCAATCAACAACGTCACTATTCTCTTACTCACATGAAAGACAGATTCTATGTGAACTAAAATCTGGTACACACCCGACCAGTTAACTAGCTATTATCAGCTTTAATGCTTCCAACTAAATGGCTAAAATGGAGAACAATAGCATCATTCTTACATTGGGTAATTGAAGGTGCTTTAAAGAAAAATGGAGCAGAGAAAATTAAACACAGAGTAAAGTCATAGAAAAATAGTCATTTAAATTCAAATTTAAAACAAAACAAAAAAAGTTAAGACGTGAAGTGATTAAACAGTTTTTGACTTTTTAAAAGTAAAACTGTAAATGGCATCGACAGTTTGTTTGAAAAGTTGCAAGGTTTTCATTGGGTTGACTCGGTGGCCGAGGATGAGGCGTGGTTTATGTCTGACAATCAAATGTACCAAGGTGAAAATTTTGCATACACTGCTTCAGTCACTGCAGTGGTGTGTGGTGAGGTGGTAAAACACAAATGGGAAGTGATATTAAGAGATGTAGTGGAGCTTAATCTGGGCTAGGGAGAGCATGTAGATGCTAAATAAAAGTGGTTCAAAAGGATCCCCACCTGTCATTTTTGGTTTGCATTGATTTTTCACTTTTCAGGTCACTCAAAAACGCTTTACATGAAATGAGTCATTCTCATTCACGCAACCATTCATGAGTGTCATGCGCCATAGCTGCTCTGGGGCATGACTACCAAATGATGCAAAATAGTCCCAGTCTGTCAAATAAAAGTTGAGCCAAGCTCCTGTTGATTGCTGATAATTATCAGTATTAGATATTTTTTTCAGGATATTCAAGATTTTCTTTTTTTAATTAAAGCAATTAAATCATATTGTGCTGATATGGTAAAACTGAGGTATTTTTTATGTAAAATGCAAATTCAGAAGGACTTTATGGATCCCCAAAGGGAAATTAGAAATAAACTGAAACTAAATAAATCTAAAAATAAAAACCAATGAGAATGTGATGCTGGCCCATGCCTTGTGTCCATTCTATGTGAAAAGTGGACGATGTTGTTTGTCGCTAACCTTCCTGTTCCTTCCTTCCTGTTCAGCCGCAGCCTCGGCCGTTTCACCTCCGCCTACGACCAGGCCCATTTCAATCCGCACCTCTTCTCCGGCGACGCTGCCTCTCGGGGCGCCTCCGGAGTCGTCGGCTCCTACAACCCCTACCTGCAGGCTGCCTCCCTGAAAGTCCCCGGCCTGGAGGGCTACCAGAGCGGGGCTGTGGGTACTGGCAGCTATGGGACCCCCTCCACACTACAGCAGGCCCTGCTCTCCCCGACTCCTTTGGACTACCGCCCCCCACAGCAGCACGTCACCCCCACCCTGCAGGGCCTCCTGTCTCCTCGGCATTCTCTAACGGGCCATGCGGACCCCAGGTTGCCACCGCAGGACTTGGCTGCCCTCCTGAAGAGACAGAACCTCCGGCAGTGCCCTGCGCCCCAAACCTCACCCAGCGGTGCAGCACAGGAGTTTGGAGAAATGCTGCTCCTCCGCCAGCTGAGCCCGGGAGACACCCTGGAGGCTCCTGTGGCTCAGCCTGCCTCAGGGGGTCAACACTACCACCATCTCCTTCAAATACAGCCCCCAGAGGTTCAACAGCAGCCGCAGCACGTGACGCAGGCGCCATGTCCCAGTTTACCACACTCGGAGAGCATGGAAGAGGACGAGGCCCCTGCTGGATACCACCACCCGCATGAAGGCCTGCTCGCTAAGGCAGGAGACGCACATGAGCTCCTGGGGCCCCCCCGCGGTGGCACCCCACCTTATAACTCCCCTACACACAGGCACGGTGCTTACATCAGGAGTCCTCCTGCTTCAAGAGGTCAGACTGGTTCTTCTAAAGCGACATCTGTTCAATCAACAATTCAACTCTTAAACAAGTGGCAGTTTTCCCTTTTGTGTCAAAATGTCTTCATATGAACTCTTCTGTTTTAGAATCTGAGCATGTAGAGTGCCGGCCCCAAGGACAGGCCATGGAAGTGCCTGATCACAATGGGCTGAACTATCAGCGAGGCCCCCAAAGCGAAGTGTATAGATCTAGAGGGCAGCTACAGCGTCACCACACCATTCAGACCTGTGATGATGCCTACGTGAGTGAAAGTCCGCTCAAATTCCTCTGGTTTCATAGGAAACAAACCAATTTATTTGTTCCTTTGGTAAAGATGTGCAAAACCTCTTAAAATAAATGTGCTTCTATTTTAAGATGCATAATTTTACACTGAAGCATTTTTGAAACTGTAGCCTGTTATACAGATTTATGCAGTGTTATGAAAAAATATTTAAAATTCACAAGCACCCCTGCTGCCAATCCTTTTACAACCCCTATTAGGACTCCATTTACTGTCACTTAGTTTTGTCCTTTCACTTTTACTGCACCAACAAAAATTTTTTACCAAGTATTTTTGTCTACATAGTTTCTAGTTCAGATGTCATAGTTTTGTTTTATAGGAACTTGTTTTAACTTAATAATTTCTTAATATTAATTAAAAAAGTAGTTCCCCTGTCATATTATTTCACTTATAACATGTAAAAAATGCCTTGTTATAAGTGGGAAAAAAAAGCTAGTGAAGCTAGTACATTTTGCCAACAAAAAGGGATTACTGACTTTGAAAGTTCTGAAGCTGAAAAGTTATTTATATGTTGGGTATGTCTGATTCCAAGTGTACTAAGATATTTCTGCAAGTAACAAAACAAAAATATGTGGAAAGATTTTGTCTTTTCATTATTTTAACAAGCTTGGAGCTAAAAGAGAGATGGATCTTTTCATTTCTCTTCACACAACCCATCCAGATCATCTCTTCAGCTTATCAAGAGAGATTTAATTCTGGAGACTGTGATGGGCATGGAAGAAGGTTGATTTATGAGTTGATTTGGCTGTTGGGGGGGATTATCCTATTAAAAAGCCCTGTGGCAATCCATTTTCAGACAGAATCTACATGTATTTAATTTAAAATTTATTGTGGAAGAGAAACAGGCCTGTAGCATCATTGGTCTTCCACCATGCAATAGCTTAGAAAAGTGAAATTTGAATAATAGAAATGCTCCTCTTACCTTTGTTTTGAAGAGATGCTTTTAGAAGAAAACAAACAGTAAACCACAGACGACACAATTCTTGTCACCATTATTTCCCAAAATGCATTAAAATTAATAGTAGCATCTCTCTTAGATTTTCAGTATGAGATGATGCTATTGCAGTAAAAGAGGGATTCATTTGACTCAAATATTTACCAGCAGATTTCTCCATATCTGCAGCTCCTGACAGCAAATTGTTTTTAATCTTGTTTTAGGAGTGTCAAATAATGAAGTTTTTTCTTTTTTGGATAAGATCTGTTTTTTTAGCAGATCATAATTTAACTAGTGCTGCATACATATTATTTTCTCACTTACGCTGAGAGAATTAGCAAAGGAATTCATGATTCACGAGTGATGTCATGTAAATAAGTTGGCAGGAACAGTCTCCCTCTGTGTGGTTTGTTAGAAGTGCTGTGGTGCACGTCCGACTGTTTGCAGCTCGTCTTCTTTGTAAATTGCTCAGCGAGCCAACTTTACTGAAGAATGGCCGGGAGGAAGAAATTAAATATGCAAATTGAATCAGACTTTATATGTATAATTAGTGAAAAGAATGAAACTTAATCAGAACTTCTTTGCTTGCTAAGAAATTTGCTGCTGTTTTGTCTCTCTGCCTGTATTTTCTGTTAATATCTCACAGAATCACCTTTACGCCATTATTGTTTCTCATCAGTTTGCCACCTTTTTTCTTATTAAATCCAATGGAAGCAAATACTTTCCTAATTCTCCACATCAACTGTGGGGGATTCCATGTTAAACATGTTAAATTATCTTTCTGATTCTGAATCTCTCATTCCCTCTTTCTGCTCAGGATCAGGCAGATCCCATGTCTGGTATGAGCCTCTTGGCAGGAAAGGCGCTCAGCTCGGCTCGCATGTCCGACATTCTCAGCCAGACGTCTCTGACTGGAAGCCAGCAGCTTCACCAGCGAGAGGAGTCAGGTCGGTAGAGGAGCAAACACCTCCGGCGATGTGCAGATGTTCCATTTTTTTGACAAACCCAGTAAATTACCTGTTTGTTTTGTTTCCCTCTCAGTTTGCGATGTAGAAGAGGAGCTCCATGCTGCAGCCTGTTACCCGTCGTCCTGCACCAGTGACATGCTCCTCAGCTACAAACCCCCAGATCTGCAGTACAGCATGGAGCAGGCTGGGGTCTAGCACAAGTATGTGTACAAAGTAATAGAAAAAAAAAAATATTGTGAGTTGTGCTGTTGTTGAGCCTTTCAAAATGAAATTGGCACCAAAAGCTTCCAGCCTTTTGAACAAGAATCCTATTTTACACCCACCCTCCCTGGCTGCTCTAACCTTCGTTATTTATTATTTCCCCTTATTCAAACCCTTTAAATGTTTAAGTTTTTGTCACATTAGTGCGGGTACATTAATTTAGCAGACAATTGTAGAGTTAAAAGAAAACCGACTAGCTTTTCAAATCAATCTCAGCTGTTTTGATCCTTAACAAGTCAATTTTCTGAAAAACCACCTGTTGCTGCAGCTACAACTGACTGTGTGTGTAGTTCAAAGTAGTGTTAGCCTCAAGTCTTTCATAGCATTTTTTTACAATTCTGACCAGCTTTCCTGTCACTGCAGAAGAAAGGCGCTCTCCACAGTATGATGATGTCACCTCTGTGTTTCACCATGGCGACAGGGACAAAAGTTTAACTTTTCTCTCATTTGACCAGAGCACCTTCTTCCATAGTTGGTTCTGTTCCTTAGATGATAGTGAACATAGCAAAATTGATTTCTAACAAATTTCAATTTGCCATACAGGTTACATATTGAGATTATATATGGCTATTAGACATATTCACTCTTGACTTCTAGAGGCATGGAATCTATGGATATCGGAGTAAACTGGGCTGAAGATGAATACATCAGTTTTTATCAGGGGTACAAACTGAAAACTGTTTCTTTTTTTCTGCCTCATATCGAATATCCAAATAAAACACACCACAGGAGTTTGATTGTGATGTAAAAACAGAGTTTTTGAGCTGGAGTGAATAATCAGTGCAGCTCTTTATTATTCCTGTCAAAACTGCATGATTTCAGCTGTACATGTTTCCTCCAGTTTAAGGTGGAATTTTGAATGAAAGCTTCTGTCTTTTGTCCCTCTGTCTTCCTGTAGGAGCCTTGTGTGCGTCGTCCATATCAGCCACCCTGAGTTGTTGACTTGAGTTGAGCAGCATCACGCCAAAACACCGTTGTCTGTCCAAGCAGGGGGCGCTTTGTGTCCATCTGTCTGTTTCCATCTGTCCCTTCAGAGGGAGGGAGTGGGTGGGTGGGGCCAAAGGTGGGGTCCTTGGGGTTCAAAGGTCAAAGTGCCAGCATTTTCTACACAGACATCCAGCATTGTTCTGTTGCAGGCCGTCTTCTCTTCTCACCTCTCATCTTGGGTAGCTGGAGTTCTCACTCTCTCCCCCCTGGCTCCCTTCTTTTCGACTCGCTGACCTCAACCCCTCCGATCGGCAACCCGGCCCACTTCAAGCCCACCTGCAGCTCTGACCCAAACCACCGTTCTTCCTTCACCCCCCCGCCCCCGGCAACTGTAACGGCATACATTCATTACGTGCCTGACTGGCCAGTGCATTTACACAGCGACACAATCAAACACACACACTGCTGCCACAAACCCAAAGTATTCCCATTCGGAGTGAGTGTGTGTGTTTGCGTGCGTATGAGCAAGGCGAGGGCAACGGGGCGAGGAACGTTGGGGCTGAAACCTTAGCAACGAAGGCCCCTTTCAGGTGTTTTAGGCCGGGCTCTGAATGGGCACCAAAAACCGCTCCATCCAGCGGCGAAGCGCTTCGACATCGCACAGGACAAACCAGCTCTGTTCTTCTTTCTTTTCAGGCATTCTGTTTTTTGTTTATTATTATTATTATTATTATTATTATTATTATTATTATTATTTTAAGACTCGTTTTACAGTTAATGTAGGCACTATGGTCAATATGGTTACTCTCATGTTTTTCTGTAAAAGATGTTTATTATATGAATTATTATTATTAAAGGAGAATAGTTATGTGTTGCGAGGAGAACAACAATGTTCTTTGACTTAATTCTGCACTTTCGGTTCATGCTGTCCCTCTGGGCTTCCTGTCCTCTCCTTCATGCTTCACCTGCTTTTTACCCCCTCACCCTTCTCCTCTTCCCCACCTTCTCCATCTCTGATGCCCCTCCACCTCTATGTTCTCATCCTCCTCTCCTACCACGTCAGTGACCGTGTATTGCATTGTGGGTAGTTTTACCAGACATTTCCTCCTTTCCTTGTACAGTGATGCCATGTATAGAACGCTATTACAGTTTCTGTATCAAATCATATTTTTTCTTCCATTTTATTTTGTTTTTTGATGTCGTTGGGGAAGCTTTTATGTTTTATTTTTATTGGTATTGTTTATTGTTTGTATTTTTGGAGTCTTTTAATATGTTTTCCTTTCTGTTTTTATTTTTTATTTTCTTTGCTTTATGAATCTTGAGATTTCTAGCCAAAAGAGGACAGAGAAGAGGGTTCCGCTCTTTCTGTCGTAAAAAGAGATTGTTATTATTTTAATATTATATTGAGACACTTGAATAAGAGAAGAGCAATTATTTTGTGTTGCTTTTTAAAGTATCATTTCGATCGATGTTGTTGTGATTGTCATTCTAGTTGATGTTGGGCCTGTTTTCTGTTACCGGAGTCGTCGTGGCGGGCTATACAGGGTCAGGCTTGGGGCTTTGTCTGGGTTGGTTTGGGTGCTACAGAGACTCTTAAAAAAAAAAATAGAAAAGACAAATAAACAAGGGAATAACTTGTAAAATAGCTGACATATCATCCTAAACATCCCAAGCCTGGAGACAGATAAACCCACTTCTCCCCATCGCCCCTTCCTGCTGTGATCCTCCCACCATCCTCGAATACATTGACTTCTGACAAGATGGCGCCTTATGGACTCGGCCCTTCTTTCTGAGCTAACTTTGCTACAACCACGGAGGAAAACTACAGTTACCCGTCTGTATTTTTTATTTTTTTTTTTTCCCTTTTATTCACGTTACTTGGTTCCTGCACCGGTTTGTTCAACCCTAAACCAGAAACGAGGACGGGAGGTGAGAGCTGCGCCTCGTGAACCATTAAAGGTTTCTGTCGTTGGAGGACGCCAGCGAACTGTGAAAGGGAATCATTTCAGGAGTCATCTGAAGTCTTCTGCAGTAAATCCAAGATTGCATTCAGACGTGACTCTGAAGTTCGGTCAAATTCAAGCTGCAGCACATTGGGGACCATCATCGATGAATGAAACCTTCACCGTTATCCTTTATTTTTTTGTGTCTGAGCTCACTCTGTCCTCCCAATATATTGAACATAGAAACAAAGTTTGACCATCAAAGAGACTGCTTTAGAGAAAACAAATCTCCACTCATGTTTGTACAGGTCAGATATCCTAGTAACTGGCTGCACGGTTGACATACTGTATGCTATAAATGCCTGAGAGAGCTGCTTCTGTCCAAATGGGCTTGTTTTTAACCAAAGCTCGCCCAGACAGACCCATTGTGATTGGTTTGTCCTCTAAAACTAAGGGAGGGCTCTCATCTCATAGGAGCTCTGCCATTACAGAGTCAGTGTTCACGTCAGCTCTGTTTCTCTTTCATATCTGTCCTCGTTTTTTTCTTCCCCTCTGTTTACACCAAGCCAAAGGAGGTCTGGAAGAGAAAGGAGCTTTTTATCTGAATACTGGAGCACGGTTCTGACAGCATGGCAGCAAGAGAACCCAACCAGGAACTTCACATCTGATGTAATGTTGTGACTGGCCTGTGTTGTGTGTGTTTGTGTGCGTGTGTGTGTGGAGGTGGGAGCAGATGCATGGCAGAAGGGACCACTTATGGGAATTTAAAAGACTGCAGAGAGTTATGAAGCAAGCTGCCTCGCATAGACACATTCAGCCTGATCATTGTTCTCTCCACCTCTTCTTTTTTATTTTTTTTAACTCTGTCGACGCCGACTGTCGTCCTTTCTCTCCATCCCTGCAAGCCGACTCTCTCTGCTCCTCCCCTTTTCCTTAGATTCATTTGTTTTTCTATCAGTTCAGTTTATGATTTTTTTTTCTGTTGTCTTTGTTTCTGTTCATTTCTGTTGGGTACAAAAATACTAAAGTGCAACAACAATGGTTCAAAAGAATATCAACCAAACTGAGATGAATAAATAAATATATATAAATAAATAATTTAAAAGTGTTGATGTGTGTGGGATATTTTTTAATCTTACTGGCAGTCTCATCGTTTGCAGTTTATAAAAACATAGTGTTTAGCCTGTCAGTCCCCAAGTGTCCAATATTATATTAATTGCGTTGAGACCACATATAACCAAGCAACCAAACTGAGATTAATTTTTGTACAAAAATAACTAAAACAGACTGGCAGACAGGACTTCCCATGGCTTTCCTTCAACAATAATTCTCTTCCTCCTACTAATTGGCCTTGCACCAAAATACAGTAAGGATCTGTTGTATCAACCTTCCAGCTCACTCAGGTTTTAGTCTCTTCTGCATCCCCAGAGCCAAACATGGAAAGCCAGTATTCAGTTTTTATGCTCCACTAATCTGGAACAAACTTCCAGAAAACTGCGAAACAGCCGAAACACTGAGTTCCTTTAAATCAAGGCTGAAAACTCACCTGCTTAGAGTTGCTTTTGATTTATAATAACTGGAACACTGATCAAAATATTTGGCTTGACGGTGACAATTTGCTGTTGTTTGACCAGCAAATTGTCAAACAACAGCAAATTGACAAACAACATGTTGGGGGACATGTTTTCTGTCCCCCTACATGGTTTGTGGCCAGTTTTAAATGAGACTTCTTATGGCTTTTCTTTTACCACTCTTTCATAAAAGCCAGATTTGCGACTCATACTTGTTCTGTTGGCAGATTCTTTCATCCGAACTGCGGATTTCTGCATCTCCTCCAGAGTTAACTTCCTTTTACCTCCTTTTGTCATCCTAGATGGTCGTCACATTTTGGTAAGTTTGCAGCTCTTCTACAGTCTTTCCGTTCAGATGATGGACTGAACCAAAGCTTGGGGTTTTCACCTAGCTCTTCTTTGAACTTCTCTACAACTTTCTCCCTGACCTACTGGGTTTCTTGGTCTTTTTGATGCTGTTTCTTTACTCTAACGCTCCCTGACATTCTTTGCAAAACATCAAAATGTTAACTGATTATATTAGGCACAAGTAGAGTCTCTTTCTCTGCAACTTCTGGAGACATTTTAGCTTGGATGTGCAATTAAGCACCACACTTTGCAGCTCTGTAACATTAAATCACATTAAACTTTCATTTGCACCTTGAGAAAATGTGAAAAACTAGTCTCCATTGAATAGTTTTGAATGGTTTCTCCTTTAAGCCACAGCTTTTTGCTTGTGTAGCGTTGCTCTGCATGCTGCTGCTCTGGTCTGTACAGCTGCACTGCAGAGGCTTTTCAGTCTGAATTAGCTGAGCTCAGACCAGGTGAATCATGTTCTGTATAAGTGCCCCTCATGGCGTTACCACAATATCCAGCTGGTGTATGTTTGATGCGATGAATTATGAGATTTATGGGAAACCTTCTGAGCTGACAGCTTAGTCTCCACACCAAATATTTTCTGACAGTTTCAAACTGATTCTGTGCATGAAGCTTATTTCTCTCACCTCCCTATCCTCCTCCACACCAGCTGTTGTCCCTCTCTCACATCTTCCCATCCTTCCTCTTTCTGTATACCCTTTGCTCATTTTTCCTTCCTTCTGCTTCCTGTTTCCCAGTTCCCTCTCTCCTCTCCACCTCAGAGTGGCGACAACACAACTGCCTGCATCAGCCAGTGATATCTGCTACTGGAGGTTGCCGTATCTTGCAGAGAGCCAAGTGCAGGGGTGCGTGCGTGTGTGTGTGTAATAGTATGAGCGTACGCAGATGGGAGAGCAAGTGAGTCAGGAAGGGCTGCTTCTCATCCCTCTGCTGTCATCACCATATTTCCCTCTGTCTCCTCTCCTCTGACATGGAGCTCCGGTGGTTTGAATCCAGACGGGAACTGCACCAACGGCTGAGGTAGTAACGTCTGTTTCTTGCACAAGGCGTTTTGGTGTGTGTGCGTGTGTGTGTGTGCGTGTGCATCCTGGGTGTTTGTGTCTGCGTGTGTTGAGGTGTGTAGGGGTGAACTGATGTGTGTATCCCTCCTCTACCCCCGACTGTCAGCTCAAAGCATTAAGCGTCCTTACCCAAAGCGCAGAGAGCTGTCAGCTCCTGTCTTGCACTCGTATTAGTGGATTATTCCTGGTGATCACTGTATTGATTATTCTGATTACGTGTGCATCTTTAACAGCTCAGTTTCTGCTATTACTCCTACAGATCACATGACCTCCACACAGCAAGCCAGCCCTGGAGACCGCTAGCTCTGCCCCCTTTTACTGTAGCTGTGTGTGTGTATTGATCTAAGCTGGCATGAGGATGTTTGGTTTTGCAGTGATGGAGGAGTACTCTGCAGATCAAAGCTACAAAGGCAGTGAATTATTGAACAGAG
This sequence comes from Girardinus metallicus, assembly GCA_903067095.1. Taxonomy (NCBI): domain Eukaryota; kingdom Metazoa; phylum Chordata; class Actinopteri; order Cyprinodontiformes; family Poeciliidae; genus Girardinus; species Girardinus metallicus. The sequence goes on from CAEGAE010010090.1 coordinate 39,218, forward strand.
CCTTGTCACTGGGAGGACAGACCTGTGTTGGCTTTGCTGTTGTCTTTAATGTATTGTGATCTTATTGTCAGGTGTGTTTGTTCTTTGAGGCATGTTTCCTATCAGAACCTATTTGTCTGTTAGAGATTTACCCAGTTATATACCCAAACTCTCATCTTACTGTATAGCACACTGCAAAGATATTAAACTCTTGAACTTTACCACATTTTGTCGTGTTACAGCTAGGGCTGAAGCGATTAATCGGGTTAATTGTGGTGAGTCGATCATTGAAATAAATGCTAACTAATTTAGTAATCAATTCATTTGCTATCCAATTATTAATGGGTTGATCTAAAACAAAATCAACAGATCAGCCCTATGCCATATTGATGTAATTCAAGTCAAGAAGCAGTACATCAAATGTTGACGTAAGTCAAACAGGAAGGGCTGAGCTTTTCACATGTTGATGTTAGAAGTATTTTCTTTTTAGCTGCAGATGCATGCTTTGCTGAAAGTGATTCAGTGATAAAGTAACACTCTATAGCTGCGTTTTATGGAAATGCAGTATTTTCTTATTTTTAAAAAAATATCTATATAGTTTTTATTTGCATCTTTTTCTAATGTTTAAAAAAATGCTTAAATAAAAAATCTACAGAATCTGCCAATGTTTTAAACTGATTAAGTGATTAATCATCAGAATAATTGACATAATATTTTGATACTAAAATATTCTTTAATTGCAGCCCTAATTACAACCACAACATGTGAAGTGGAACTAAAACAGTACATATTTCTGAATTCTGTTATTATTATGATTATGATTATGATTATGATTATTAATATTATTATTATTTATTCTTATTATTTATTCTTTTTTGTTTTTTTTACAAATAAAAATCTGAAAATTGCAGTTTCCATTTGTACTCAAAGCCATTTTCTTGGATATCAAAGTGTAACTCATGTAACATTTGTCCTTGCGCTATTGTGATTTGATTTATATGAATTGCTTTCCTCGCTCTGAGTAATGTAAATCCTTGTCTAAGCAGGTAGATGCATTTGAGTGTGTGGCGGTTCGGCCAGGATGGAGAGTGTGTGGCTGAGGACATGGACATCAGGCTCTGCTGTTGTGTTCTTCAATACACTGGCCTTGTCCTGGACAGGTAGCACACACTCCAACACAAACACTTTAAACTGCACACAAGCAAATAATGAATCCTGTTAAAATCACAGTCCTTTTTTGCAGTTAGAATGCTGACAGTCAGAAAAAGAGAATGGTTTTATTAACATTTTGATGACCTAGTCTGGGCCAAGCTTTAGGTGTTTAACAAAAGATCTAACATTTGACACTTTGGTATCCATAAAAATTCACAGTCAGCTCCCAAACTGTGCAGTTTCTGCACTTATTTTCAATCCCAACAGGAATTTTTGACATTACTGGTAGTTCTAATTAATAATCAAGTGAATCACACCTCTTCAAGTTATATTAATTTGGAGCTACCTGATACCCTTACTGTAATCTATTGGCCAATCAGAAAGAAAGGCATTTATAGAGTATTTCAGACAGAAAGAACAGTGTTCATAGTCCAACTAAAAGCTCCTCTTAGAAAATAATGAGTCTGTAATCAAACAATATTGATATCTTTTATCTAATACAGGTCGTTAAAACGTTACCCTTTAACGTTTTAGGGGTCTAAAGCTTTAATATGTCCATTGACTGTATTTGGTTCTGCTATAATATTTTGTTGTATTGTACCTCAGGTGCTATTGAACCCGCTCTTAAAATTGATGGGCGGCAGCAAGCGGCTGTGACACTTCAGGAGAACATGACACACAGGTTCAACTGCCAATCAGACGGCTGGGATCCTCGAGCGCCCCCCTTACTGACCTGGTACCTCAACGGAGAACAGCAGAAGGAGCCGTCCCCAAACCAAGGCCGTCTGGTGATGACGTCACAAAAGGATTCTGAGGTCTTAAGACCGGGGACCAATCACAACAGTACCTTCTCTCTGCGGGCCAGAAAGTGGGACAAGGAGCTGGTGTGTGTCGCATCAAACCCCAGGACAGGACAAAGCTACAATGCAACGGTCACTCTCAATGTCCAATGTGAGTCTGGGTTGAATATTTCATGGACTAAAAGTCTGTTTCAGTTGATATTGTCAAGTCATTCCTCTCCTCTGTGCCCCAGTCCAGCCTGAAATCCTCAGGGTCAACGCCCACTACAGTGAAACCTCAGACCCCGGCCTCTCTCTAGTACTGTTCGCCTTGGTGCGCTCTAACCCTCCTGCCACCATCACCTTCGTAGACCAGTCGGGCCAGCTGGTGGCCAATACCTCGGACTTCCTCATCCTGGATTCACGGAGCTATCCATGGCTGACCAATCACACACTGAGGGTCACGCTGAGCAGTCTATCAGGGAACTTAACGGTGAATGCCACCAACAGTGTGGGAATGTCTCAGAGCAACCTCACACTGGCAGGTTAGTGATTGTTTCCATGAAAGGAAAGACTTTTGTCCATTCATTTTGTTGCATTTCTAATGCCACAAATTTCTCATCTGTGCCAGCATCGTGTGGTTTAGGATGTGATTCTTTCATGAATAACCAACCATTTGATTATTTGGAGTGCATCCTTTCTACAAATGTCTTCATCCATACAAAAAAGTGCCCCAAAATTTTATTATTTATATATAAGAACATGAAAACAACTATTATGGTTCCCCAATGGGACCTTAGGCAAATGCTCTAATAGTCCAATAAGAATTTCTGATCCAGTCTGGCAGAACTCATTGTTTGAAATATAATACATACCTTGAATTTCTTGATAAAGTAACTGAATTAAACTGCACAGCATCTTCTTCCAAAGATTCTACTGCATTGATAAAGTCCATTTAGCCATGCTCAGAGCTGCGGTTTTTGGTGATTCGTAAGACCCTTTAACTTGGTGTAATTGTAGAAAACCCCATGTGTGATTACATGTGTGTGATCCCTTAGGCAGCACAATACGAGCTCTTCATAAGGGTTCCAGAATCAGCTGCAACAGTATGATTATGTAGAAAAATAATCTCAGGAATGCCTTGTCATTTAAGTTTCCCTAAATATATTTAAACATGTCTTCATTAAGTGACATCTTAAACTCACCTTATTATTTGTTTTAGATCCTTCTGACACTAATTGTGGTGAAACTATTTTTGTTAGCTAGTAGGCAATAGCTGCATTGCAAAGCATTCTCCAAAAAGTTCCTTCAAATTCCTCTCCTCTGCCCTCCAGAGTTCCTGCAGTCTCGTGTCGAGGTTCCCATGCTGGGTATCGTGACTGGAGGAGCCATGGCCTTCATGGCCCTCCTCATCCTCAGTCTAATTGTCCTCTGCCTTATGCAAAAAAACAAGAGCAAGATTATTGGTGAGAATAATGTCTGCCTGTGTATTTTATGAGCAGGAAAATGTTTGTGGCATGGAGATTTGTGTGAGGTGCAGCACGAGATCATCCATTTTCTCTGTGTTTCGTTATAGATGAACCAGTGGAGATTCTGATGACCAAGAAAAGGTAAAAAACCAAAACAGGGTTTTGGGTTAGCAGAGACTGAAATAATTTATTGACATCTACCGTTTTAAATTTCTAGATGTATTAATATAAGCAATACACTGAATTAGCAAACACAAACCTCTTCTGAGCTATTCTAGTTTCTACTATTTTAGGAGTAAATATTTCTATAGAACACCAGCTGTGGTGCCAAAAGTATTTACTCACTCTTCCAAATCAGTTCCAATCACTTCCATGGTACAGGCATATAAAATCCAACACAGTCGAGTGACTTTAGTTAATGTTTGTTCTCCTAGAATTGAAAATGTTGATCATTTTATCATTAAGAAAAGAGCTTACTCTATATTTATAAAATTTTGTTCTGATTCTTTTAGTTCACTGCACATACTTCTTAAAGACATGTATATTAAATAAAGTTCTATAATAAGTGTACTTTATACCCAACATTATTTATAATCAAATGTAACTGTCGCCTCACCAGTCTCCTTGTGTTACACTAAGGATATCTGGCCTTTCACCACCGACTATGTCTCTGTATTTTGGCTCACCTTTATGCCACATCATCTCTTCCTCCATTAGCTCAATGGAAGGGAACACTGATGAAAGCATATTTTTCTGCTCTTAAGAAAAGTACATCCACCCAGGAGATCAATAACACCTCTGATCCAAGTTTGACACCTCTCCATGTTATCCCCGCAGTGAATCAGCAAACCTGAAGACAGACAGAGCAGATAAGACCAACATTCCCAGAGAGAACATGTCTCTGCCTTCCAACATGCAGCTCCATGACCTCAGCACTCTGAGGAAAGGTGAGAACTTCCTCCAGCGCAAGAATGTTCAAACATATTTTGCAAAGGCACATTTGGCTAGAGGTTATAAGTTGTTATTATCTGTGTTGTTGCACCTTCCTGGGAAGGAAGAGTGGTTTAAATAGATATATTTAGGTTCAGAGTGACTCTACCTAAGGAATAATGTGTAACTGCAGAGACAGATATTGATTGTAAGAGAAAAATGTTCCACAAAGTGTTAATGCAATACAAAGACACTTTTTACATTTTTACTGAAAAGGAAACAAAGCATGTGTCGCAATTACGTATCAGATTGTGTTGGTCCCATTGATATACATTGAAATTTGTGGAGATATGATTAATTTTGCGTGGTACTGCACATGTTAGTTCAGCTCATGAAATTCTGTGTGTGACTTCGATCACACACAGATACATTTTAGATAACCTAACTTCCATAACTAAAAGCACAGTGAATATAAAAATTTGTATATATATATTTATATATGAATGCACAAGGCAGTAGAAACCAAATGTAGTAATTTATTAAGAGTTATTTACACACAGTTATTAGAAATTAGCTTCCTCCTAGTGGACTAACCAGCTAGCACACTTTAGCACACGCATAAACACTGACTGAACTCCATACAGCTTTCCCGCTTTTATGTATTTCATAGATCAGTATGACATAAAGGTAAAAGTTTGAATTTTATCTGTAGCTATAAGTGTAATATAATGCACAATACAGTGCAAAAGAAACAAAATTCATTGTATAGTCACTGTTTTCTACATGAAATCATTTCTTCAAACTACTAATGCATGTTTTGGTTTTTCTGTGTTGCTCTCTGCATGCCCTTCTTATAGCTCGAGAAGCCGCCCAGCAGAACAGTGTGGGGGAGGAGAAGAAAGAGGAAGAGGAGGAGGAAGATCTGTCTTTAGCCTACGCAGCAAGAGGTCAACAAAATGCCCACCGAACCTCTGCTGCTTTTTTATGCCTGGAGTCATGGCTTATTTATGTTTTGGGGTTTTTTTTGTCTTTTTTCTGTGGTGCTTGCAGGTTTTGCCAGGTATCCGATGGTGGGCTACATCTATAAGGTGAACAGCACAAGCAGTGAGGAAATCTGGCTCTGATGGACATTTCAATTCAACTCCAACTGTTTGTTGCATGCATACCTACATCTAAGAATGCAGCTGTTTGGGAAGAAACGCAGAGCTGCACCAATCAGCGAGTCAAGCACCATTCAGTCACCTTCAAGCCGGAAACAAAGTTCAGAGACCACCTAGATTTTTGAGGCTATTCTTCAAATCTGTAAAACATACCCGTGAATGATTGTCATCCAGTAAATCAGGTACTCTGGTGTCTGTGCTGCTGTTGTCTCATCAAGACAAAGTTGTCATATGATTTTCTGTAAACACTTTATCATGATGTTCTTTCTTGTTGCATTAATGGGATGCATTTAATGTTCTCTGCTGAAACCAGAATGTTTATTTGGACAAATATAACCTGAATATGATGGTGCAGATTTAAATAGAACTGTTTATGGACTTGCCACATGTCCCGCCCTGTATATTTGTATGCATATGTGTATAAAAGTGGAAAAGTCTAATAAAGGTATTATTGAGATTCTATCAAAGTAAACGATGAACATGCTGTGCTTTTATTATGTAATCACCAGGGGGCGCTATGAAGTGGTATAAAAGATGGTATTTATGGGTTGTGCATAGTAAGAGGAATGTAAATTCTTTTAACAGTCTATTAGCAGAAAGTGTCAGTTTTGTTGGGTAAAATGAAACGATCCACTTTGTTTTTCTAACAGGTGCAAGAGAGGATGATATTGATGATTGTGTGCGTGTGTGTGTGTAGTGGGGGGAGGAGGTGTATGTGTATGGGTGTGTGTGTGTATGTGCCAGGTGTTAGCTCTTGGGTCACAGGTTGCTGTGGTTTTTTTTTTACAAACAGGAAGCAGAATTGTGTTGTGGGAGCATACATATGCTCTTTTCTGTGTCTGCTAGAGCTCCTGTGTTGACAGGGAAGGCAGACTGCCATAAATGAGGGAAACATTCCCAATATGCAGGGGATTTGAAATATTCATATAAACTGTGTGACTGTGTTAGATTCTTTGTTTCGCTGTAGAGAATTATTGCACAATGTAGAGAATTATTGCACAAAGTAACTGTGCTGCAATTAGCAAGTTAGTAACTTTTTTTACTTCATCAGATTGTTAAAAATAATAATTCTAATTGTGGAGGATAAATCAAGTGCTTACAAGGCTTAGTTTTATTGTAGCTCATAAACACAAACCTCAAATTCATTTCTGAATGAATTAGCAATACCTTAATGATTTTTGTTGTTGATTTTATTCAAATAAACAGCAATAATCAAAACAATCTGCTAAACAGTGCCAATATTATTTGCCACAAAACCTTTTCCAGTGTTTTATGTGCTGATTTTGATGGTAAAATGCATGCAGACATGATGGAGTGTTTCTGATAAAATCAGCAAAGCCTGATGAAGCTGACAAACCAATCACAGTGACTTCCTTCTCCCTCTCAAACAGGCAGACGGAGACGTTCTGACTTCAGGCAGAAACTAAATCTTTCAGCAGAATCCCAGAACTTCACTAGATTAAGGTTAGTATTTTTGATTCAATTTGTGTCAGAATTACATTTTATATTCATCTCATGTTTTGAGTGCTTCTGTTAAAACTCCAAAAGTGTGTTGATTTATTACTTCTATTAATTTATCTTTATCTAAACCCAGCTAACTCTAAAGTAAAGTAAGACCTGGAACTGTGGATCAATTGAAATATGAATCTGGTGACAGCAGCAATAAATTGTTTATCTTCTGTTAGTTATTAAGTTAAGCATAATAAAATGGTTGACGAGAGTAAGAAAATGGCAGCCTTCCGTGTTTCTGTAATGCGCTCGCTGATGCCTCTGTGTTTCCTTCTGTCTTCAGAAAAGCAGCCAGCAGGTACAACACAATGAAATATCAGCTGCTGCTTCTTTCTCTTCTGGCCGGTATGTTTTTCTAATTGTTTTTGCTCTTAATGAACCAAAATAACATCTAACATGGTGTTTCAGTGTAAGGAGTTTTGAACATAGTTTTATTGCAGTCTGTCTCAAGTGTTTTGTTTACATTAATTTAAAATTAGTAAGGCACTTTGGCAAAGTTACGGTCAAAATTATTCATGTCATAAAATATTTTTTCTTCAATCAACAATTTTGTTCTTGACAGAATTTCTCAAGATTATAAAACAATGTATGCAAGGTGGTATGTAAAGCAATATATTTTGCGTGTATACTTTCATACACATAATATTAATTACGCATCACTCCAACTCAGAAGTAAAAATCATTCTCAAATCCTTTGTAATAAAACTGGGTGTACATGTAGACTCAAAATTGAGTAGATAACATTTTAGCGGTCTTATATCATTTGATATACACATGCTTTATCTTATTTATTATTGATGTTCAGCACTTTGTTTCAGCTGTGGCTGGTGTTAATAAAATTAAATGATGATGATGCTTATCACACTGAATAAGGTTTTAAAAGAATTCTATTATTCACTCAAATACAATAAGAGCAACAGAAAAAGACAAGATAGGTGTGTGGAAAAGAATTCCGGGTCAGTTGAAGTCACACTCTGTTCTTACAGCCAAATGATGAACATTGCCATTTTGATCATGTCTTCTTCCCTTTTGTATCCTTTAACAAACCATTTTCACATTCCTATTTAGCATATAAAAATATACATACTATATTATGTACTCTGTAGCTATACATAATATGTATATAATATGTACTAGATATGTGGAAAAGATGTCACAGCAATATTCAAATCTTTTTTTATTACAATAAAAATATTCCAACATGTTTTATGACACCCTACTCCCATTGGTTTAAGTCCAGATCCCAGTGTCATCCAGCACACTTTGAAAATGTAATCTTACTCGACCAAAATAACTCTCAGTAACTCTCCCTGCTGGTAAATGTAATTGACTGAAGTTATAAAACTATGTTTCCTCACATTAAACTGAAACAATTATAGGATTGTACCTTCAATCATTTTTTGTTAAAGCAAATGTGATAGGTCTTCATGGTGAGCAGTATGACATGTGGATGAGGTGAACTAGCCATCAAAAGTTGTATGTTTTGTCAAGTATTACTCCAGGATATTTAGGTTTTGGCATGTTTAACTTCTTGGATATTTATCCATTACCAAAGACTAACTTACTCCAGAACCCTCAAACTGGAATTTGAAAGTGTTAAGTGCTGCTTAGGTTTTAAAACCTTGCACAGAATTTCAGTGTAAATGACTTTGAGATTTAAAAGCTTTTACTTCACCCTTAAACCAGTGATATTCAAACTTTTTGCCACGATTGCCAAAAGCGTTAAATTAAAAGTGCTGGCTGGAAATAAATATATTAATTTTTTTACATCAAAAATGAAAAACATTTAGTGAGTCTTCAAAGATATACCAAAAATATAATATTTGTTATTGATTACTTTTTTGCATAAATCATTGTGGATCCAAAACTAGCAAGGAATTTTGTAGGTTTGTATTATTGAAAGATTGGCATAAAATTTCCAAAACCTTAAAGGGAATGCACTAATTTTTTATTTTCCTTGCATAAAAACAAAATACTCAAATGCATCAAGATTTGGAAAGCTCAAACTATGAGAGTAATATATATATAACTCTCACACTTTATACATACATATATCTATATCTATATAGATATAGATATAGATATATGTATAACCAAATTAAATACATCAACTAAATGTAAATCTGCTTTTAAATAAAAAACACTGGATATTTTATGGTTCTGCTTACTATGAAATTAAAAAGGATCAAAAAGTATGGTTATTAAAAGTAAAATGCTTTGCATACTAATGTTTTCAATTTTTAGAAGATTTCAGTTAGTCAATTTGTTGAGTCCCTAGAATAAACAAATTGATTCTAGGGACGATAAATACTTAAAAACAATAGAATAAAAGTGAACAAAAAAAATAATAATAGTAAACTTTAGCTAAAAAAAAAAACAATGTACAGCACAAACATAGTTATCACAATTTGATGTGCTGTACCAGATTATGGCATAAGGTAATTTGCATATGAAGTCCTATAAAGATTGTCCTTTCAAAATTTTACCTATCCTACCCTCTACACAATTCAATAATTCTGACATTGAATTGTGTAGAGGGTAGGATACACAATTCAATGTCAGAATTGTGTATCCTACCCTCTATCCTACCTTTCAAGTCCATAGGACTTAGGACTTTTTTTTTTCCATGGAAAAAAAAAATCTGTATCAGAATTACACTGCTACCAACATGGTTCAGCGGTAATAGAAAAATTACATTTGACACCATGACACAGTGGTTTCATTAACAGCGAAAAAAAAAAAAATTTTGTCTCATGTAATGCTGACTTCTTTTACATGTTTAAGGGACTTTGTAGGTGTCATAAATATAGATGTTTCTTTCCTCTTAAGCGCTGACCATTGTCTATTCAATGAAACCCATCTTTGTGCAGTCTCTTATTGACTATATATGCATGTACGTTTACATACATTTGATCTTCAAACTTTAATCCCAGTTGTTTGGTTCTTTTACAGGTGCAGTTTCCTTTGGTATTTAATCTGTCTAAATCAGATTAGACTAGATGCTGCCATCTCTTTCTTAATGTAATTTGTTGAGCTCTTGCGGAATTTATACTAAAACCATTTAATCCATACACTGTACACCTAAGATCTTGAAGTTTTACTGTGCAGTACGCTGCTCTAATTAAGAATTCTTTCTTGCACCAGAAAGACCAAGGTTCTTATCATGTCCTTAAATATTTTAAATACTGGATCCTAAGAAAAACTTGATTGAGTTTCTAGTTGTTATATGAACTTAGATGGCTTTGGCTTTGAATTCTTGTTGGTGTTTTTCAAAATCATTGTATGACAATATAGTTGGTCAGTTTCATTCAATAAGTTTTGTATTTCTTTTTCTTATTTTCATTCAGCATTTAGCAATAACGTGGCTGATCAGAATACAAAGGGTAAGAACACTATTATACCTAAAAGTGCAACATTTTCTTTTTAATTTCTTGTGCATCTAAACAAAAATAATTTCTACAATTACCTCAAGGCACAGGCTTGTGTTTGACTATATGTTTCTCTTTTTTTACACAGTTGAAAAGAAGATAGATGTGATTGAGACTGCAGATGGAATCAAACTGTCTTGCAAGGACGGTAGCAATATTTCTGGAAATGGTTTGAAGAGCAAAGAGTTGCAACTGATTTACAGTGATCATAACACTGGAGAATACAGTTGTGAGGACAACACAAAAATCTTTGTAAAATTTCGGAGTAAGTTCAATTGGAAACATTTTGTTTTTTTTGTTTAATAAACTATCATGAGATGAAAGTGCTTTTTTATTAGAGGATGGAATTTTAATATACATGAAACTTACATTTCGTCATGCTTAGGATATTTGTGAAGACACCAATATCTAAGAAAATTTTTGTTTATTTTCAGCATGCGACAACTGTGTAGAGCTTGATACCTCCTCCATCGTGGGCCTGGCAGTAGGAGACGTGGTGGCTACAATCGTAGTTGGAGTAGCCGTCTATCTGATTGCTTCTCAGGGTCGGCCTGGCCAAGTTAAATCCAACAAGAAAAGTAAAAGTCTACTTGTCTGTCTTTTATTTTCCATCTATTGTACAACAAACACACTACTTAAACAAAACACCAATACCATTTTTTGTGTTTTCTGAGGGTCATTTCCATTAAATATAAGTAGTAACTTTTCTTTAAAACATTACACATCAACTAACAAAGTTTTTTCTGGCATTTTGTTCTATTGTGGGTAAATTCTGAATGAAGCACATTTTCATGTACAGATCTCTAGATGTGCCACTTGTAACACTTTTGCAATTGTGGCTGGTGGGATAAATCAAAGACTTTTTATTTTTATTTACCTTTCTGAACATGAAACTCTTGATTGAATAAAACATTAACATAAAAAAATATTTTGGCATTTGATGGACATTAGTGAGTCCCCTGAACATCATTGTTGAAACGAGTAGTCTCCATAACAAACATGTGAAAGTAACACACCAGCATTTGTGCAAGCTGTCGAACAGTCTAAAGTACAATTAATTGACATCCACCCACAGATTCACGTAACTAACAATTTATACTATGTATTCGCAAAGTGTTTAGAGTCCACTGGATTACATTCTCAATATTTCCTCAATATGTTGGAAATGAGAAAATTTGATTTCAGAGTTCAATTAAATGGCCTCAGAAATTTACAATAAGAGATTCAAAATTTGTTGTTAATTTGTTGTTAACACACCTAACAGTGAAGGAAGCACTGATCTGCAAATAACAGTGATACAAGTAAACCAAGTTTAAGTGTCTTTTTTGAAATCTGCCTGTCGGCATGTATTAGAACTTTATGTTTAATCAAGTTAGACATTGTTTGTACTGTTTTGTCATCATTATGATTTCCTCCTCAGAGTCTGATAAGCAGAATCTGATTCGTAATGAAGCGCCGAGTGACCCCAGCTACCAGGTGAGCTGATTGATAAACACCTATGACAAAGCTTATTTTTTTCTTCAAAGTATTTTGCAAAACAATACCTGAAATGCTCAGTACAGAGCCATTTGCACATCCATTTGAAATCTAGCAATAGTGTGTTTTATGCGTTAGCTCAATACAAGACACTGAAATGATTCTTCATATTTTTATGGCATATACTCTAGGTAGTAATAGAAACAATAAGATTGTAGTTTCAATCTGCCCAAATGAGTTCCTCTGCAGGGCGTCTGTGCTCTCCTTTAAAGATGGGGTGATGTAGAGGGATTCAGAGTAAAACTGCTGCTTCTCCACTTTGAAAGCAGACTTTGGTATCTAGTTAGGATGCCTCCACATTGTCTCGGTGATGAAGTTTAAGGTACATCCCACTGGGATGACCTAAGAAGGACCAGTACATGCTGGAGGGACTGTGTTTCTCTGCTGGCCTGAGATTTCTCCAGAGGAGCTGGCCCAAGCGGCCAGTTATAGGGGAGTATAGTTGGCTTTAACGGAGATAACATATGCAGTTTAGAACGTGCAAAAATAGTAGAAAATGTATGGAGACAATTGATGGATGTGCAAAAACATGCAATTTCTTAGAATGAACGGCAAACTGCCTCTGTGATGACCACAAATGACTGAGTGCTGTAGAGGTTGAACTAAAGGCTATGAGAACTGCACTTCTCATAGCAGAAGTAACTATCAAGCTTATCATTGATCTCGCTGTCCCCAAATTCACTGTGGCCATTACTGTTTCAGCCACTGAAGTACAAGAGAGGAAGAGATGAATATGATGTACTCAACAGAAAGTAGAACGGAGGTCCATGCTAACTCTCAACTGCAAACAAACTTCTACTGGAGGAAATATCCGACCCTGCTTCCTGAGTATCCATCAGGACAGTGTGTTTGGCATTGTCTTTGAAAACAATTTCTATTTGTCATTTATGACGCTTTGAACATGGGTCTCTTTCTGGCCCTTTGGATGAACTTAGTATGTCAGTCAATGTAAAATATTTAATTCCATGTTGATGTTTGTAACTGATGAAAAGTTTCTTAAGTTACGTTCATGTTTCAAAGGTGAAAAGCTGGTAAAGTGGAACGTTTGAAATGAAGTAAATATTTGTTGCTTGTCAAATTAAATGTACTATTGTAGCTTTAAACTTGAGTTGTTTATTATTAGACCTTGAAAGAAGCTTATTGACCTTTATGTTACATTATCTATTCTTGTTTAACTGCATATTTTTTACAGTGCTTTGTCTTTTTCACATTTTTGCGTCTATATGGCAGATTAACAAAAATAATATGTAATTATGAAAGTAAAATTATTTACTTTTATTTTCAAATAAAAACGTAAAATGTGTATTTTTATTCAGCCTTGTTGAGTCCGTACTTTGTAGAATTATCTTATCTTGAGGTTTTATCTACAAATGTATTTTGGTATGTCTCCACCAGCTAGAAAATAAATCTTTTGCCCATTATTTGCAAAATTGCTCAAGTTTTGTCAGATTTGATACAAACCACCTGTGGACTCTAGCGTTGCTCTTTATTCATTTCTATCCTTCTTCTTATAAACTCTGATCTGCTTTAATTGAAGAAAGCATCCCACAGATAGATGCTGTCACCTTCTTAATTGAATTTTTCAAACTTCAAAATGCTTTCCATCCTTGTCCAGTCTGTTGAAAGTTGTTTACATTTTTAAGACACCATGATCACAAAACAATTAGTGAATTACTACTTGTGTATTTTAAACAGCTTTAAGACACCAGGTTCAGTGCTAGAGCTGATGCACCATATACATTGGGTTACAGTCCTTAACATAGTTTTCAACAGTTCGAATCCTGGCCCTGGGATATTTATTGCATGTCTTCCCCTTCTTGCTGTTTAACTACTAATGGATAAAGATTACTAGAGCCACAAAAATATTTTTATGAAAAAAGATAAATGGCATCTGATCAGAAAGCCTTGTTTAGGCTTTCTGATCAGAAGAAGAACAACAGAAGAACAATAGTAAATGTTAATAAGCAGACTGTACTACCACAGCAAGGACAGAAAACAGAGCAGACCACTTTACCAACTAGATGATTTCACAAGAAGCTTCTGAAAACAATAAATTAACATCATTATAGGGTCAGTTCAGTAGTCTGGTAGGAGGAAACCAGAGTCTATGAGGAGGATAAAATAAAGCATGTTAGCTTCCAGCCTGGTAACAAATGCGTCTTTTTTTTCTTTATATTTAACCGGAAGTGAGAGACGGCTTCATACAGCTGGGCTGAGTAAACCAAACCCTGATCATTCCCCACACGCACTCATACTGAACCAACTTCTACCTGAAAGCATGCACACATGCACACCCACTCCCACACACACTTTAATGATACAGCGCACACATACTTTGAACACAAGAGTCTACACTGGTGCGCGGATGTTCTGCCACACAGGCAGATGAGCAGATGTAGGTCTGTGTGTGGGAGCGGTTTGACTTGACACAGTGTCACAGAAGAAACCATCATTTAGATTTCTACATTGTCACACAAAAAACAGCAGATGTAAATGAAGATAACTGAGCAGTAAGAGGTAGAGTGTTTCCACCAAGCGATACAACGTGAGCTGCTTTACAATAAATGTGATCAATAAAAATCTACATTTCAAAGAATTATTGCATCACATTTCATGCTTTCATTTCCATTCAGTATAACTGCTCTCTGTCACTGCTGGGAAGAACAAACAGAAAACAGAAACACTATGTGACACAACTATTCCATCCTATCTCTGATAATGTGAAATAAACAGAGGCTTGTTGAATGTTTCCATCACGTCTGTCTGTCATGAGACATGAAGAGAGACGAAGAAGGACTAGTGGTGACTGTGTTCTTTAGGTGGTGTACTGCGGATATGACCTGCGGATTCGAAACCGCCTCATGAATCACACGGTTTAACTGTTGAGCCATCGCGGTATCATTTCTAACCAGGCACAGAAAGAAAAATAAGAAGAGGTTTACACATGTTTATTTCAATTAGAGACACTTAGTACAGGTAAAAATATTAAAAACAAACAGAAAAGAAAGAGAATAAAATAAACCAGCTGACAAAACTTGCTGCTTGTGTAATGTTAACATCAATAAAAACACAAATACAGTTAAAAAAAAGCAATAAAGCAAATAATTGTTTGAGTTTGATCATACAAGTTTGATATTTCTTAAAGCTAATAAAAAGTTTGAATATTCAAAGCATAATATGTATAATATAGAGTCTTAAGATGCCCTTAATTAGGAACACCAAACGTTCTAATTAGTGGTAAAAATTACCACCTGCGTCCACCTTCGTTATTTCTAAGGTTTGCATATATAAACTTTCTGTTCTTTGCTAGTTTGAAACATATTCTAAATTTACCCTAAGCTGTTTTTTTCTTTGTAAATTTCCTTAAGACATGAGTTGTGCCATGGAAATAAACTGAACGTAACTGAATAGAAAAGAAACCTATAAAAACCCCAGATACATAGAAATAAAGATGTACTTTTTAAAATCATTAATATACAACATATTAAGTTTGTGTTTAACACATCTGCCATAAATTATTCTTTCACTTATGCTGTATAAACTGTTTTAATAGACAAGTAGAACAAAATTCTTTGTTTTCAACTGTCAACAATGTCTGCTGCTTTTGTTTTAAGGTTGCCTGTTTTTTGAAACTATAAAATGACTTCAAGCTGGCGTAATATACAAGGACTGCACATTTCTACTTTTCGGTATGAAGCTTTTAATAAATTTGGGATTTGCAATAAAGCAAAATTAAAATATGTGAGGATGTATGTAAGGAGTTTTATCATTGGAGAAGAGGTGTCTCTATCCGGTCCTGTTCACCATGCCACTGTTCACAACAGTAGAGTAGGTGTCCTGTGATCGAGTGTTAGGGTTGAGTGTCTGTAAAAAACAAACAAAAAACATTTTGTAACATGTTTGGATCACAGTGACTTTCAAATTAAATTGATTGATCTGACAGGGACAATGTGCAAAAAAACATTAATGAAAGATGCTAAAATGCATGCTCTCGAATTATGGCAGAAAAATTTCCCCATAAACTAGCCCCTTGTTCTGCGCTTAGCGAGAATTGAATTGAACGGAATATCGCAACGGTACTGTGCACCAGATTTAGCTTAAAAAAGCCTCTATCTGTAATCCCTGAGCACGTGGGTTAATAATATACAGTCTAAAATCATACAACGTACATTCAATAACCACACACACCCTGTTTACAATCACTGTACAAGTCATAAAATGATAACAATAAAACAGTACTAAATTGTGTAATTACAGTTTTCATTTTCAGTTCTGGCACTGCTGGTTTTCTAATAGCACTTTCCTAACATGAGAAAAGTCCTCAGGTCAGCAGAGAGTTTTAGACGTTTTGGGAGTTTATTCCATTCTTAAATGCCTTTGATTAAGAATGTTGTCTGTGCAAATGCTGAAAGAGCAGTAATATTCACAATTTTGAAAACAAGGATACACAACTAAATTGTTGTAGTTTTATATCTTACTAAAATTTAACAGTGATGGTATCTCAGTGGCTTTTTATCTACCACTTTTATGGCTTGGTTGTACAGGGATATTAGAGGTTTTATTGTTGTCTCATTTGGTTCAGAGCAACACAAAATACAGCAATTAATTACAGTAACCAGATCTCACCATACAAAATTTCTTAATATTAAAACATCACAATATTTCTTGTTGGGGTAAATTCCAACTCGTAAGCACTTGCCAGATACAGTCGCTATGGCTTTGCATGGAGAAGTTGGAATAGAAGATACTCAGACTGCACTTAAATCATTTGTATGGCTGCATGTTGGGTTTCCAGTTGGAAACATAAATGCAACAGAGTGAGAAACAAGATCCTAATAATGTGTTAGTATTCCAAGTTGTTTAGATGCAAAAAGAGGCAGAAAGCATCACTATAACAACTGCTGGATAAACATCTAAGGGTACGATAAGCTACGCAACAATCACACTCCACTCTGTCAATAACAACTGGGGAATGTCATACAGCAGACCATGCATAGTGCGAGACCTGTACAGGTCTGAAGAGAAGAAAAGAAATCAGAAAATGAAAACTAAGTTTGTTGAATTTGAAGCAAAATCTAAAACTGCAGATTTTGCCACATGAAGCCTTTTTAAATCAAAATTTGATCTTTGAAGATGTCTTTAATGTAATATAAAAATATCTTTCTGTCTTGTTCTCATAAAATCTGTTCCATGTTGCATCTCGTGAGTTTTAGGTATTGTTATACCCCAAGTAATTAATCTGAGAAACGGCTTCCAAATAAATTTTTGAAGTGTCATAATTCAGTGTATTTCAAAGTATAAAAATTGCGACAATATGATTTTTGAACATAAATGTTGGATCCAAAACAAGTTCTAACTATTCTTTGCAACGGTCTACATAAATGGGAGGAACAGACTTCTGTTTTCTAGTTATTGTGGAATACATTGCCACTGTTATATTTACATCTCTTTGACACAAGACAGAGTCTTAGAGATAGTATTCTAACCCATATTGATAGAAGAGAAGCAGTAAATGTTTTGCTCTGGCAGACAGATTCTAATTGCTCATTTGACAGTGTCAGATGCCCTGCGTATGTCCAAAAACACGCAACTATAACCTTTGTTCGGCTACGTCTCTACCTTTTCGTATTTCCAGACTACATTGGATGACAGCAACTTCTAGTAACATTGGTAAACTTGCTCCTAATCTTGGGACCTATGTATGTTTTACATGTGAGTCATTCCTAAAACATGTAACATGAAGCCCAACCATTTGCTGGATCATTTAACAGAAATGATCCAGTAGTGGCGAGTTAAATCAAATAAACTTTTCTGAGATTAGAACTGAAGCCGGAGATAAGATACATTTTGGATTAGTTGGGTGAGCAACGGATAAATCTTACAATGATGGTTTGATCTGCTTATACTGGACTGTAAGACTGGCCCAAGAGTATGTGGGACCCAAAACCAAACCCTGTTTGGGCTCCAAGCAGAGTTGAGAATAACACTCTCTCCAGCATTATTTATATTCATTTTAAATTTGCAGTTCTCAGTTGCTTGCCCAGCTTACATTTAACACAAAATTTTTTTAGTTAACTAGTGAGCTTGAAATAAACTCCCTAAATCCCCACTGGATGATAGAATCCAATGAGTTACTTGATATTATTAATAAAATAAACACTTGTATAAACACTTGTAGTTAAAAGCCGTATGTAAATTCTGACTTAAGTAGATTTGTTTGATTGAACTTGCTTGCATCTGTAACGTCTTATAATATGTTGTCTTTGTCAGAAGTCAAGTACTCTCAGATAATGGTAACGGTGATTTATGCAGTTTGGCGTTCTTTGGCCAACCGAGATGCTATAAAAATGATCCGGTTTCAAATAGTTTTCCAAAGGAGCATGGAAGAAGTTGACGAGGGTTTTTCGACTGTACAGGAGTCTTGCAGTCTTGTGTGTGTTTTGGTGTTAAATAACCACCTGATGCAAAATTGATGCAATATTAAGGCGCTTTACTGAAATCTTTCAAACATGCGATTGTGGTTTGGACAGTTTCTGATAACGCAATATTCCACATCTTTTGTGTGGGGTCCGAGTACAGATTTGATTGGTGTGTCTGCCAAGAACATATAAATACTTTACATAGTCTTAAATAACCAAAAACACTCATAAATGCATTAATTTGGAAAGAAAAACTATTTGTCCTATTTTCTGTCCTTTGGATAAGGGAAACATTTCCCTCCTGATGTGACCACCATGTTGGAAACTCTGTGGTGAACAAAATGTTATTTTATTTTTTGTCAAACTGATGACAAAAAGGTTTCACAAGACTGAATCATATTATTTGGACATGATTGTTTAATTTAAGTATAATTAAATATCACTGCATGTATGATTTAAAATCAAGCGCAGTGATAAAATTAGTATAATGTAATAAGTAATTATTAAACAAAAAAAAAAATATCAGTCTGTCTTGAAAAGCTTTTGACAATACTTACCTCATACTCAGCAGATGGACCATGTGGAGCCCGGTGTCCAGCTCTTGGAGGCGCTGGAGGACATAAAGAGATTCAATGCAATCATTTTTGATTTTTCTACTTTAATCAAGAGACATGCATTACACAAGCAGAGCCTTACGTTTAATGGAGGGGCTTGGTCCATCTGAGCTTTTCTTCTTGGAGCACCTGTAGATTATCACCATCACAACAGCGGTCCCGATTACATCCAAAACAATGATCGCCAGAAAGAACTTGGCATCCAGTTCAAAGCAGTTCTTGCAGGCTGATGGAGAAAAAGCAGCAATGGCACATGAGTTAGTCCTGTAATTAACACAGGTGGCAAAGAATGAAATGATGTTTTTACTTACCTTTTCCTTTGACATAGAAATAATAATCCACTGTGTTAGTGGTATCTATCTTGTTTTGACATCTGTATTGGACTTGGCTTTCATATTGGAATTTAATTTGACCTGGTGAATTTTCTGTAGGAGCTTTTTTATCGGGTGATTTTTCGTTGAACCAGGTTTTTTCTCCACTTCCAGGACACGTTAGTGTGACTTCCTTTTTCCAGAATGATGCTCCTCCTTTAACCAGTTGTACAGTTATAAAGTTACTTTTTTGCACAAGTTTTAGTTTATAATCTTATAATAAACTCAAGTTTTCATCACCTCAGTACTTCTCACACAGAACCAGGAAGCTCTCAGAGCTCATACAGGCTTTCATATAAATGTTTATGCATGTCAGATTTTTTTTCTGTTTCTTTAAAGCACACAATGATCATTTTATAGAATTTTACTCAAAAATGTTCCAATCAACATCTTATAATTGCAAAAAACGTATTATTAGAATCTGTCGATAAATAGTAAGAAAAAACAATTTATCGCATTCAAGGAAGCATTCAAGGAACATTAACACAGGAAATGGAGTTGATGCTAACAAATACCATGTCTAGAGACAATATCTGCTTTAGGCTTAAGTCAAAAGAGACTAAAATGCTCCAACTCTACACTGTAAAGCAACATTAGGTAATATTGTGCCATATTTACCTTGTTCAGCCTTCACAGAGGTCGCAAACATGAAGATGACAACGAACACAGCCTGAACAGCCATCCTAATTAATCCTTATTGTCTGTTTCTGAATGCTTTTTTTAGGTTTAGATCAAATCTGTAAAACTCTCTAAAAAGATATGCTTTACATCAAACTGTCTTTTCAGAAAGTCAGAACGATTCAAAATGGAGCTGATGGTTCTCTCCCTGACACTGTCTCTAGTGAAGATCCACTCTCACACATACACACTCACGCACACAGGAAGTGTTTCCTTTTTTTCAAGATGAATTCAGAAACCATAAAACAAAGTCTACCTGCAGTACCGTGTGCAGAGAAAAACTCATGTTTTGTTGTTGTCCATTCCATTTAAAATAATTGCAATAAGTTTATTATATTTGTCATAAACATATGAATATAAGGAATCTCTTTATGTTAAAATCTTGTGTTGTTAAATATTCTGTTCCTGTTCTGCCTTCTATTGATATAATTTTGTTTGCTCCTTTGTCCCATTTTTTTGAGTCATGTGGTTGTTTTCTTGTTGCTACACCTCAAGTCTGTTGCACTATGTTTATCTGGAAATCATGTTTGGCCAGGAGATTTTTCAAAGTTAAAATATTTACATGTTCATTTCATTTTATCCACCTCACTCTAGAAATGCAAACTGTTTAGGGACACATCTCACCCACTAAGCAGCTTTCTTCAAACCCACTACCTAAAATGCAGATGCAGAGTGAGTCTGGACCAATGTTTTTTGGGTTTTCTTTCATTTTTCTCTCTCCAGACTTACAAAATATACTCCTTTTGCCTTTGCAAAAAAATAAAACATTAGAAAATATTATTTATATAATGTATGTAATTGGCAGTTAAGTATTTGGAAGAGTTTTGTGCAAGTTAGTGTACAAATGTAATCTCTGGATCCTCATAAAATATTTAAATAAAGCTCATTGGCGTATCCTTTAGTGCACGTCTGCCACCTACTGGTTTAATTAAACAAAAGTACTTCCGGCTTTCAATGAAGAAAAACAAACAATCCTTTATTTCTAGGAGAGAAAAGCAGAATAACCAACTTCAAATAGGAAAAAGGAAAAGTAGATACAAACTGATGTTACAGTAATTATGTGAATTTATTACTGTTACATAGATTACAAGCAATGATATCGTGGCGCCATAAAAGGAAAACCTACAGTCGTTACATGACTTTGAATTATAAAATATACTTAGTGGCAATTCAAAGTCAAAATAACAAGGAAAATAATATTTCAATCGAACAGTTTAACCATCATTCTTAATAAAAGAAAGTAGTTTTCTTTGAAGGATTCCTGTGTACCACACTTACTATCTAAGTGGTCTATCTAAGTGGTCTGCTTAGATAGACCTGCTTAGATAGACCTGCTTAGATAGACCTGCTTAGATAGACCTGCTTAGATTCCACAGCATTGAATAGCAGAAGATGTTTGCAATATGTCTGCATCCCACTCAACCATTTTTGGATTGTTCAGGTCGTCCTTCAGAGCACAACCTCCATAATTTATCAGGAATAGATTTAATAATTTTTAACGAATATCTGAAATTAGCAGATTCCAAAATGATCCTGGGATCCTTAATTCTTCATCTTTGGATCATTATTTTATTTGAATAATTTTATGTTTGGTCCTGTTTTTGGGTAACAAGTTTTACCAGATGTGCATCAAGGTGTTGAATTTTATTTTATTTTTTAATCAAAAGAATTATAGCAAACATCTTTTTAAAATTTCAATTCTTTTTACGTAAATAAATGTCTTATACATATGGAATAACATTGCTGTTCCTGAAAATTGAGAAATAATCAAGGGTTGAGAGTGGAGCTCTTCATTATGAAATTTTTTAAGGGGCTTCTCAATAACTAATTATGTGTGTCATTACTCTATAAAAAGCTCTATTACTCTCAACGAATGTTATTTTAGTTTAATAAAAACAAAATAAAACATAAAAACATAATACAGAAATACATATAATAAATTGCATATGCATGAACAAATTATATATTTTTATTTTCAATCCTGCTTTTGAAATTCTACAACTTATTTGCCGCACAATTTTTGAACAGCTGCAATTTAACATCGAAACACACAAAACATTACTAATCATTTTAAACTAATTTTACAATGTTCAGTTTTAATGAAGTTAAATCTAATATAAGGTCTGGTAATTCCTTGCTATCTCATCCTATCAGTTTATAAATGTTTGCCTTCTTCTGACCTTCCTGACGATGGACATCTACCCCGTCCTGTGAACCACAGTGGAGTAAGTTTCCGTTGCTTGATTGTTGGGGTTCAGTGACTGCCGAGACACAATCCGAAACCAAAAGTTTTAATATGGATGTGTTACCATGTGCAAATAAAACAATAAATTACAGTAATACACAAACAAACAACAAGTAAATTATTAAAATAAAGTAATTAACTATTCACAAATCATCCACTAAATAAATATAAATGTTAATAAAACAAACAAATAAATACACTCAAGTAGGTCATGCAGTCCACATAAATGACCCAATAAGTAAAATAAAATAAAATAAAACATTTCACTACTAAATCCCGATGTACTAAGGGGTGTTAGTTGTAAAGTAGATACTTCAATGTATTCCAAATGTGTTTTTTTGAAAAGGAATGGATCCTTAGTAAATTTTCAAGTGTCATAACTGATCACAATTATTTTCAAACAGAGGAAACACTCAGACCGTACTGGAATTTTATAATGTACTCAATAATAAATTACCGAAGGGTTAAAAACATTTTTAATGATGGCTTCTTACAAAAAGACAAAAATATTATTTGTTTCATAAATAATAGTTTAATTCAAAACAAATTAGTGTTAATAGAAATAATTGCTTCTTCATGTAAAATCTATGAGCTTGGTGCTGACTCAGCTCATTTATCGCACGTTTTCCCTTTTTCTGAATAATCTGCTTTCCGCTAAATGGAAAGATTTTACTAAATAGACACACTTTACATAATCCTATTTAAAAAAAACTATGCCTTTAAGAAAACGGTTAAGCTAAATAAACTTTTATTATTACTATAAAGATGCTTCTTTTAGTTCAACAAGAATAGAAAAACTATTTGTAATACAGTTCCTGATAATACCCACCTCATAAGCAGAAGACTGGTCTCCTTGAGGCCGAGTTCTACGTGCTTAAAGAAACAAAGATAATAAATATTAATTAATTCTAAGGATTTTATGAGTACTTGGGCCCAAGGGGCAGAAATTGGGATAAGCTCTTAAGTTCATTCCTACCTCTTGGGGGTTGAAGTGGCACATTTGGGTGTTTCCTCTTGGTGTAAACATAGATTATCCTCATCACCACAGCAGTCCCGATCACATCCACGAGAATCACCAGCAAGAAGAGGAGTCCGTCCACCTCAAAGCAGTTTTCACAGGCTGGAGAAGAAAAGTGATCAGTCAAACAACAGCTAGGTCTGCACGAGCATTAAGGCCTTAAAATGAAATCTGGTTTCACTCACCCCTCCCTTTTACGAAGAAGTAGTATTTTATCTTCTCCCCTTCATTATTCTCATATTCACAATAATATTGGGCCTGGCCTTTAAATTTGAATTCATGAGTTTCGTCAGGTACTAAAGCATTTTTATTTTCCGTTTTACTCGTCCATGTTCCGTTGTGTGGACAGGTCAGAGTAACTTTGTCCCTCCAGAATGAGACTCCTCCTTCAACCACAAACACAATTAATAAATAACTTTGTAATTATTTAAGTCCATAATGTTTACATAAATTTCTGTTAAAACTGCGATCGATCAAAGACGCTAAAGGGTTTATTTAGAGTTGAAATATGTATTTATCCAACCTCCAGACAAATAAATGAAATATTTCAACTTCACAGTAAAAATAAAGATGTTGCAGGACTGATTTGTGCTTACCTCTTTGAGACGCCACCGTGGCTAAAAACATGAAAAGGACAACGAACATGACCTGAACACCCATCCTGCGTGTTTCTTTATCCGTCTGGAGTTTGGATCAAATCTGTGAAGTCTAAATTAAACTCAGCAACCTGGTTAATGACAGACTGAGACTCTCTCTCGCTCTGTGCTCCCTCGCCTGTGCGCACTAATAAACTCACAAAAGACACACACATTTAGCCCTACAGGAAGTGTGTATTTTTTCAAGAGGATTTCACTGTTCATTGAAATCAAACTGAAGTGAGGCTTGTAGAAAGAAACGATTTGATTCCTGATTTATTCCAGATCAAAAAAATCTGGAGAAGAAGCAGGAATAAAAAAAATAACAGATTTAAGCAAATAATACAGAGGAACCTCAAGATGAGAATTGTGCGTTCAAATAGGCAATTTGAATATGACAACAAGTTTTCCCAGAAAAATTCAAGTCCCTATCCACCACAATTACAAAGTAATGCTCACTATTATTTACAGCAACTGTGCTAGAGGTATTGCATGATGATAATATTTTAATGAAAGAAAACATAAAAAAGTAAGAGAGCAGGATTTCTGTGGGGCACCCACCTGTTTAGCATGATGGAGAAAACTGATGGATTGAATTATTAGAAGAGTTTATTTTATTTTATCTTTCATTATGACCTAAGAGGGAACGTTATTTGGTGTCTTTTACCTTCAGGAATTATGTTCTGTGCCCTTAAACCAACACAACACCAAATTTTATGGTTCAAAGTAGAAATTTCGGCAGCACTGGCACCATTTATATTACTCCACTGTCTCCAGTGCTAGTCTGACACTTAAATGTTCATAGTGTCCAAACGTTAATGTTGTCCAACTGAATACTATTTTGTTTATTTATATAGCACTTCAAAATTATTGTCATATCAAGGAACTGTACAAGAAACAAACAAGTCAATTTCATTTATAAAGAAATTATATGATTATAAAGAAAAACAAAATCATTTCATACCAATTTGACTGATCAGATTTAATGACACAGTCCAGTCTAGTATAGTTTATAATGACAATTTGGTTAGCCAGTCTGTTTCAAGAAGGCCACACTGAGCCAACTTTGCAGGGATCTACTAATGAGCAAGCATGTGGTGACAGTAGAAACAACCATCTCCATTTTAACAGCACAGAGTTATATTGTCTGAGATGCTAGATGTGTTTTGGTGATGCTGTTAATCCTACTAGAAAGTCAAAGTCAGGGTTTCAAGCTTTGGCTATGAAAATTCATGCTTGGAACCCTTTTTACCCAAAAACGAAACAGTGTTAGAGTAAAAAAAAACAAAAAACATCCGCTGTATTGATATTCAAAGATTGCATTCAATAGTGTATTTACAATAATATTCAGTATTTTCTTATTGAAAATTTTTGGAAAAAGAAGCTTGTATATGTGTGATATAAGAGAAAAGTGCTTCTGTTTTATTGCATGCTGTTAGGTTCACAATGAACAAACAATAGATTGTTTGTTCATTGATGTCATAGTGTATTTCTGTTCAATATACATTAAATATAAGGAGTCACTGGTGGTTTATAGTATTCATAACTGTCAAAATAGAGAGAATATTCTGGCTTTAATGTCAATCATTTTACCAGTGCACGATGGTTTGATAAGTTCCTACCAGAGCCGACAGCGGGTAACAGATAACTGGCATCAGTGTTCTTCCCTCATGCAAAGAAATGGAAAAGCTAACGGTTTAGCAAATGTATTTATAGTAGGTTCTGCTTTCTGTGTGTCTCTTTTTTTGTGTGTATAGGGTTTGATGTAATTTACTGTAAATTTCTCCCTGGTTAGAGAGCGTAGTCTTTGTCTCATTTTGTTTATCGCTTTGGGTTTTGATAACAATCATTTTGGTTTTGTCTTTAATAGCTCTTGTCACATTTCCTGTTTCTGCTCTCTGGTCTGTTTCCGTTCTCTTTGCTTTCTGCCCTCACACCCAGCCTGCGAATAATTACAAAAGCTTTTGTGCATCTTGACATTTACTTTCGCAGCGAATTTTATTTTTAGGCTTTCAGCTGCCTTGTGTATTCTTCTTTATGTGTAGCTGATACTTTCTTGCTGCCACACCTCTATTGCATTGTGTTCAGCTTACTTCACTCTGCTGGAGCAATCCAGCTGTTGTATCCTCCTCCTTAAAGATTACTTTATAACACCCACTACTTTCCATTCCAAGAAAAGCCATTAAAAAAACATTTGCTATTCATTTTTGATTGTCAGAATTGCAACATGTGTTATATTGCTGGGTATTAAACAGGTAAAACCCCAATTTAATCAGGCAACAGTACAAATGCACTAATTTACACTTTGACATAATCTTTTTATCATAACTAAAGAGAAATAAATATAATTGACTATTTATATTACAATAAAATATATTTTGTTATGTAAATTTAACTATTTGTTATTACAGGCGCTGTAAATGGACTGGTGTAACGTTTGTGACATAGACCTATGTTATGGTTGACAGCCTAACCCAGTATGCATGGGTCACACCTGTAATTCAACCCACATTTGACCAGGAAGCAGCTGACAAAACAACCCACAAAGTCAGTTTTTAATCTTGCAGATTTTAGACATAAGCTTTCCGATCATTTCAAGAGTTCATGTAGAATTTAGTAACCGCTGTATGCTTGGAGTTACTGTTCATTTAGAAGACGACTTTTTTCTAAGATTTAACTTCCTGGTTGATGTCTTTGGTTATTGCTTCATAATGTTCGTTCTTCATGGTGCCATCTATTCTAGAAAGCGCACCAGTTCCTCTGGCAGCAAAACAAAATGAGGCTGCCACCTCCATACTTCACAGCTGGCATGGTCTTCCCAGGTTTGCAAGCGTTCCCCTTTTTGATTCAAATGTGACGATGGTCGTTATAGTTTTCTTGTGTTTCTTTTGAAGTAATGGCTTTCTGCCCATGTCTGTTCAAGGCACATTTTACTGTGAATAATGACCCTTCAAGGCAGAATCTTTACAAGGTCTTTGGCTTTTATTCTGGTGTTTATCTGTACATTTTGGACCAAAAAGCATTCAACTGTGGGACACAGAATCAGTCTCCCTCCTGGGTGGTACAATTGTTGGACAGCCCCATCATTTCTACACTTGCATTGTTTTAACAGATGAATGTGGCACCTTCAAATCTCTGAAAATTGTTTCCAATGACTTTGTTGCACTTTCCAGTCATGTCAAACAAGGAAACCGTGTGCTCGTGTCATTTCCCTTTTATTAGTGGATTTCTTCTTTTGTTGTTTTCTTGTATAGATTTCTTGTTTTCATGGTATTTTTTTCAGTTTGGTCATATGTGTGTTTTGGAATTGTTTTGCACTTAGTTTTATCTTATTCTAGTTTATTCCTTCTCTTAGTTTAGTTTCTCTTGGATTCATTTTATTAGATTTGGTAATTATTTCTCTTATTATTTAGGTTCTCACCCTTCTAGTTTCATTTTTGTTTTGCCCTAGTCACTTTGCCATTTACTCTTCTTCTTCTCCCCTTTCCCAGCTACTAATCATTTATCTCGTCGAGTCTCAATTGCTTCCTTCTCAGCTGCAGTCAGTTTCTCTCTGACTCTCTATATCCACCTCCTGGACTCATTGCTTGCCACTGGTTCCTTCCCTTTGCTCTGGGTGCGCCATGCCATGTTTTCCAACCCTGGAGCTCAAGACAACACTGCAGTGCATGTTTTAGATGTTTCCCTGATTTAAGACACCTGATTCAGATGATTGCAGGTCCACGAAAGCCTGTTATTCAGTCATCAGTTGAAATTATGTGTGTTTGAAGTAGGGAAATGGCTAAAACATGTCAGGCGGTGTGTCTTGAGAACCAGGGTTGGAAACACTGTGTCACATATTCTGCGTTTCCAGTTTTTGTAAGTATTTTTGGACTTATTTAATTAAACCATGGCTCATGAACATTCCGTTCTCCTGTCTGCACTTTGGAGCTGTCACCCTCCATGACAGCTCCAGGTGTGGTCTTAGAACACATCCACAGGTGTAACTCCAATTATCTCAAATGTGTCATTTAATCACTCATAGGTCTCAAAAGTCATGACATAATTGTCTGGACTGTCCCAATCTGCTTTTAAAGAGCTTAGTAAATAAACATCTGACCTATCCTTTAATTAAAATGGCATTTAGCAAATAGAAATAATTATAGTTACTTTCATTGCCCTGAAATAAGAACAAATTCTGATTTAACTTCAGTTACAGAGGATTTTTTATTTTTTTTTTAATTTAGAGTATTTAAACTCCAACAGTAAAAGCATGGGCACACTTGATGAAAGTTAGTGGCTATCGTGGTGCTTATCTGCCCCCATGTGGCTAAACGATGCAAAGTGATGCTTTTCAAAATAAGTTGTGGCAAACATTCCCTTCTATTGTTTTGGAGGCAATTTTTTTTTTTTTTTTTTTTGTATGAGCAAGGGCATTGAACATAAATGACGCTCTGTGGTATTTTTTTTGTAAACAAGACTAAATATTATTTAACCTTTTTTTGTTGATAAAAAATCAATCCGAGTACATCACCCTGGCACATTAAAGGGCAACATAAAACAGAACTGGACGATTCAATAACAGACCAACAAGTAACTGATTTTTTTTAATTTTATTATTTGTAATTAGCTTTATGTTATATTAAGCCTCTGTTTTCTTGCACTTGTTCTCTGCTTCTCAGTTAAGCAGATTAAAGTTTCTTTTTTTTTTCTTTTTCTAAGTACTGTGCAGTGAAGGGATGTCCAACGTCATTACTGAAGTTAATATTTAACAAAGTCGGCTAAGATTCCAGACTTCAGCGTTAATGACTGACTTTACATTTATGGGGAAGTGATGTCATAAGTAAAAACAAACTTTCAAGTAGATGAATGAGGTGACATGTCGCTAATTAATATTATGGAAAAGCGCAGTAAAGAATGATTTAAAATGATGGCATAAAAAACATATTTTCTATAAAAAGTTTCGCCATTGCTGTGTTACTTTTACAATAGGTTGGTTTAGAATTAAATTATTTCAAAATATATATGAATCTATTTTTATAGTGTTTAAAACTTAAGTTATAAAATTGTTTCCATTACATGTTTGAGACTGATTAAATTTTCCAGCTTATGGTCAAGTTTGCCTAACACCAGGCATGCGTACCTGTAGCAGCAGAACTGCTCTCATGAGAAATAGATGTAAGCGTCGTAGAAAGTCCTTCAAATCTTGTTCCTCTTCCTTTTTTTTTTCCTCCTTTCTTTTTTTACTCCGCCCGAATTTATGATGGGAGGGAGGGTACTAGAAGTCAAATCTTTGAGGCCAGAAGACGAGCTAGGAAGCGTCTTTGGACAGGAA
This sequence comes from Girardinus metallicus, assembly GCA_903067095.1. Taxonomy (NCBI): domain Eukaryota; kingdom Metazoa; phylum Chordata; class Actinopteri; order Cyprinodontiformes; family Poeciliidae; genus Girardinus; species Girardinus metallicus. The sequence continues at coordinate 68,454 of CAEGAE010010090.1, forward strand.
AGCTGAAATAGAGGACTTACCGCGACCTTTTTCTATGTTTTCTCTTTCTTACTCTCTCCAAGGGGGATCCGTAGATTTTTGCCGCTCGGTTTTGCTGTCTCTGTGGAAGAAGGTTGAATAGGCTGGGGTTTGTTGACTCTTCTCCCCCACTGCTCAGTTGCCTGGCCGACCAAATGTGCGTAAAGGGGCTCTATATCATCGCTGTCCTGTTTGGACTTGCAGCTTCAGGTGAGTGAGACTGAAAACACTCTTATGCTTTTAGATTAAAATTCCGCTTGATGTTTTCTTGGTTGTACACGTTGATCTAATTTGACTTATCGAGTCAAAAGTTTCCATGCTGTGCTGTCTTTGAGGAAGGGGGACAGGCGGGGTGGGGGGTGTTAAAACAGAACTGGAAGACTATTTGGATATTCCATAAATAATCGAGATTTAAAATAAAAAGACAACCGTGATTGACTTTCCACTTGTTAAGACTCCGCGGGGACTCCTAACCTTCATCTCAATGCGCTGCCGTGCGTCATCGGGAAGTGAAGAACTTTGGCACTGTGGCACCGGGTGGGTCGCTTAAGAATTCCTGTAAAACATCCTTGAGTTCGAACTTCTTTCTGACGAACTAACGACTTTACCGGCATCAGAAGTCTGCCGCATTGTCTTTGTGTTTTCGCACAACCTCCTTTTCCTGCCCATTAATGCGCATCCGTGCTGGTGTACGTATACGCGGAGACTCTAAAGTGGCCACTTGGACGCAGATAAGTCCACCTGCTTCCCGTTAGCAGAGGGTCCAGGATATGTCTTGGGATAAACAGTAATGGAGCACATCCTCCTATTAAAGCGCTCAGACGGCGCCTTAAATGTAACATGTTTTAATAAGTGCGCAAACGGGCGCATCAGCGGCAATTCATTCAGCATACGGCAGGTTGTTTAACCTTGAAGTAATCTGCACCCAGCCCTGTTAAGTGGATTATATTGATTGAACATTTCCATCCAGTGTCAAAGCACCACGCAAGAGTCCACTGTAGCAGCAAGCTGCTTATGTTTACAGTGAACATGTGCCTGTGGATCCATCATAACAGTCTGACAGGGCCTGAGCAGCAGGATGACTAAATATTTGGATGTGGAAGGATGGCTGATCAAATAAGTACATGTTTATGTGGGAACTGATTGCAGCTCAGCAGTATCTCAGTTCTCAAGATTGTTTGCTCTAGAGTTTTCCTTCAAGCTTTGTTGCGCTGGCATCCCACTAATGAAACAAGAAAACAAATGTCTCACTTTCAAGACAGCTATAACACATGTGCGCTAAATTTATTTTCATCTGTTTTTATTTAACATCTGCTGCTATTGCATAATCTGAAAGACTTTTTCTTTCTTTTTTTTTTGCCCTTCTCCCTGCTGCTGTTTTAACAAGTGAAGGGTTTTCCTAAAGACATTTGGTTTAAATTATTGAACTTACAGAAAGACTCATGATATTGCAAAACAGAATGGTGTTTCCCTAACCTTTGGACATCACATGTACTGCAAATGTGACTATAACCTCATTCTGACTTTCAGGGCCATGAAAAACATGATTCTTATGAAGTTTACCTAAATCTCTTATGAGAAACCAAAAGTAGTGCATACTTTTGAAGTAATTTGAGAGAGGATCTAAAATGAAAGATAAAGGCTTTGCAAAACATTTTACAACTGAATATCCAAAAGAAATGTGGTGCTTATTTTAATTTAGCAGCCATTTATGCTGAAACCACTAAATGTGGAATGTAAAATAATGCCATCAGAAGTCAAGTGGTTAGAAATTGGAGTCAACTTGTGCATAATTTAATTGTAGAAAGAATACATATGTTTAAGATCTCATAGGTTGTAGGAATTCTCCTTGGTTAAAACTAAGGAACACAGCAGGTGGGTTAGAAATGCAGTTCTTGAGAAGTTTAAAAGAAGGGATGTGCTAGACTTTGTACAACTCACTGTTCAGTCATCGTCTGAAAATGGAAATAATATGGGACAATTGCCAACTTACAAATGCATGGCTAAACTGACAGGCTTCTAGGGTAGGTTTTCTGATGGACGCTGCCTTGGCCTAAGATGAGTCTGGAGGAGCTACAGAGTTCTCCTGCCTCAAGCTGCTCGGTTTGTCATAAACTGAAGCAGGAAGCACAGCAAACAAGTGAAAGAAGGTTAAATGAGAGCAAAGCAAACAAACATTATGACCCACCAGCAAAAACTGTGTGGCAAACAGTGTGCATCATCTTAAGCACATCATCTTTGTTCATGAAGCATTGAGGTGAGAAGATCATCTTGGTTCTACGATGCAATGCCTTCCAGTTTCAATTTTTAGGATTTTATTTGTAATGCAGTGAGGACGTCCCATGTTAGAATCCCAGCTTGGCTTCTTTCTGCATGAAGCTTTTATGTTCTCCATATGTTCTGTCTATATTTGTCAACTTTCTCAAACAATCCAAACAAGACTGTTAACCAATCATGGTTATCTACCACTTCCTGCTAGTCTAACACATAAAAACCAGATAAAACTAATGGAGGAATGTGGGTGTAATGTGAAAAGTTCAAGGGGTATGACTGATGATGTAAAGTTTGTAGGTTTTGAAAGATATTACACTTGAATTTCTGATTACTATCTGTATTAATTTTAAAGCTGTGTTGTTAAATGCTCCTTCCTCCCTCCCAACCCCCATCATTACTTATAAACATCAGCTTTAGGTCTCCTTGGAGCCCCCCTCCCTGTTTTGGGTGTGTAGCCCACACTTCTGCCCACAAGTTTCCATCTACCACAGTTAGAAATATGAACCATGAGAGGAAATGTGGTTTTAGTTTTTCCGCCAATCATTGTGCTGCACTTTTAGATGGGTCTACATTTCTGAAAATTGTCATCAGCGGTTACAGTTGAATTACACATAATGGATGTTGGTGTCAGCCATGCAGCCAGTTCTGTTGGAAGTCATCAGCTTCAACCCACACTAGCTCTGCAGCATTATACAATTCATTCTGTGCTTTTAGAGATCCCTCAGATAAGAATATGTAACCAGATTCTGCTGACACGTGTTTGTATTTGAATGCATTCTGTAGCGTTAATCCTATTCTTAAACTGCTGAGTGTTTTCATCTGAAACAACCTCATACTTTACATACTTACCCCACCAAAGGTCCTGCCACACTTCTAGCGTATGTTGCCAATTTCCTCTCAGTGAACAAAGCTTCTTTCATGTTCAGTTCTGGAGAACTATAACATTCAGTCCAGAGATACCTGGACTTCAGGCAGGTCCAGGTATCTCTGGACTGAATGTTATAGTTAAACATAACATGAATTAGAATAACTGATAAGTTTAAGAACTTATCAGTTATTCTAATTCATGTTATGTTTAAATAACATGAAATTCCAAGCTCACTGCATCCCAATAGAAGATATTTGGTATTTCTGGGAACATAATATGATTTTCGAACTCACTGAGGAGCTAGGGTTTTGCTTTTTAAAATAAACTATGTAATGAAGCAGACATGAAAATAACAATCATAGAAGAAATTATTGAAATATATGTTTTTTATATTTTCTGTCATTTGTTTTCTTTATAAGGAAAAAAGTGAGGGGGGGATGTTTAAAATTGGAAATCAAATGTGGTTCTTGCTTGACTGTGACAATGTGCAGGCTTGTATGAGGTCAGACTTCCTTCAAAAACGTGCAATCCAGAGAAAACTGTCATACTAAACAGTATCTGTACCACATTTTCTGGCATACTGCTATTATTAAAAACTAAATCTGTCACATTTTTCTTGTTGGATGACATTGACTCACTTACACCTCCACTAACAATATGTAGAAAGAAGGGAGGTCAACTTCACTCAGTCTTAATTTCTTAAACTAGATTACTTTCTCGTCTCCTTTGTCTCGTCCAAACACTGATATCCAACTAAGTTGTTTTCAAACACGGTCATCCGTCTTTGTTGACTGTAGCTCTGTCTTCTTCATGCCTGTGCCTTACTTTAATGCCTATCTTTCCACAAGAAGACATGAAAATAGATTTTTCCTCTCCAGGCAGTAACATGGAAAGCTCACAGGCTGACATGTGCCAGCCTGTCTTAACATACAGGTTTAGCGCACAAGAACACATACTTTGCCGGTGACTGTACAGCTGCTGTTGACTGCAGAATACCAAACGATCACACAGGCTGTGAGGCTTCAGTTGAACCTTGTTGAGTTTACAGTACAGGAGAAGCATCTTGGAACTGTTTACTGGGATATATCTGTTATCTATCTCTCTTGGCGCCTCTAATCTCTTTTATGCAGTGGTGTGAACAGAAGAAAACATGGTTGTGTGTTTTGTTTTTTTTTTTTCTTCTTTTTGATATGGTGTGCTGGCACACCTTGGAGTGCGCCAGGCCCTTTGAGCTGAGTTGACAGAACTGTTCAAGGGTGAGTTGAGTCGACAATGACGTATTAATACGCAAGGACAAGCAGCTGTCTGTGAAGTGGTAAAACATATAAAGGTCCTTGGCACCAAGTGCAAACAGGGAATTTGATTTTATTTCACACTGTTAAGCGTTTGGGTTTTGCCAGCATGTGTACGATTTGAACACACACATGTTTATCTCCATCTCTGGAAAACTCAAATTCTGTATTGTTACTAGCAGCATTTTGTGTTTGCATTGCCGCAGTTTTACATTTTGTTTTTTAATTTTTTGGCCTGGTTCTCAAAGACCTAAGCAGATCTGCATGTCAAAGCAGAACCCCAGGTAAATTTCCATATTAGTCATGATTTTCCTCTGAATCCCTTTCTGTTTGCGTCGCGACGTACGGAAAGCCGAGATGCATGTCCTTGTTACTTGTAAGAAACTAGACGCATTAAGGGCAGATTAATGATAAAATCCGTGTAAAAGCCAGAACAGAAAAATGTGATCCAACTTCAGTCATTTATTTTAAAATATACCGTCTAAACCAGATATAAACATAAATCCAATTAAAATGCACACATTTCTACTCACTGCCTGAATTTAAATCAGACCAAACATCTCTTCTTTTAGGTTAGTTAGAATTGCCAAAATTACTTCTATTGGCCAATTCAGAAGTGTACAGACATTTGGCAGTCCCTCACATACAGGAGTATCCATATATCTACAAAGCAAGCATTTTTTAATTTTGCCACATTACAGTCTGTTTTTTTTTTTTTTTTTCTCTCTGTGGTTTTATCTTGTAGACCAACACAAAGTAGAAATTGTGTAATGGAATAAAAACAATGTTTTCTTTTTAGAGTTTTTGATGGTAAACATATGAAAAGTGTTGTATTTACATTCAACTTCCCAGAATAAATACTGTCAAACGTCTTTGCTCTAACAATGTGCTGCATGTCTTTTGGATAATGTTTTTAGCAAGAGAATGAAATCATTAATCTCTTTGTAAAACATCTCAAGACCAGTCAGGTTTGGAGGAAAGGCGTCTTTGAACATCACACTTAGTCTTACCACAGATTCTTATGTGGATTTTTTTTTTTTTTTTTTTTTAATCGTCCTGTCGCCCTGTATTTAAAAGAAAAAACGCTTTCAATCCACTGTGACCAGCTTCACTCTCCCTGTTGAAGAAAATTCCCCAAACCACAATGCTGATTAAACAAAACAGAGGTCTGGATATAATCAGACAAAGAAATAAATAAAAAGCTCAACACAGCCTTTGGAGGTGCAGGAAAATCTGGAGCTTAAAAACAAAATTTCCGAAAAAAGTCTGTATTTGCTTTCCCCACCTCCAGATTGTCACTTGGTGGATTTTTCCGCTGCTAGGAGCACAAAGCTAAGCACTCACTTCATTTGCACGTGCAAGTAAAATTAATATGTTAAAGATAACAGAAAAGAAACACCAAAATAAACAGCTCACAAAAGGGCTAACGCGGCTAGCCTGTTGGTTTTTAACGCATTGGGATTTAAAAAGTGTACTTCGTCATTCTTTGTGAATAGACTATTTATTTATTTGAACAAGTTATAACCAGTCACATCAACAAGGTAGTTCTAGTAGAACTCAAGTTATTTAAAATGACTCGGTTATTCTCAGAAGCTAAAGTTTTCTTTTAAAATGGCAAAGATTACATAAAAGCTTAACTGCGGTTAAAAACTGTGTAGTTGCACTACAGTTTGTATCTAATTAAATATTTCACACACTCTCCACTAATATGTTCCCGCAGTGTTTGAAAGCACAGAAAGCCGTGACAAAGCTGCAGGGTTGTTTGACACCAGTGGCTTTTATTCATTAGTAGCGAGGCAGGAAGTTGAGCAGAAAGAGAAGGGAAAGAAATGCAGTAAAATTGTCTGGGGCTGGGAATCAAACTTGGGACTACAGTGTTGAGGATTGTAGCTCCAGCATAAGTTGCAGCCGCTCTACCACTGAGCCACATGGCACCCAAGCTGCAATATTCAACACTTGTATAACATTAATTTGCAAATCCCACTTGTCTTCCTTCTTGGAATTGGTGGAAGTTGAGTTGGCTTTACGTCATTCCTAGATTCAGTTTCTGACATCCCTGGAAACTGGAATATGGCAGAAGTAGCAGCCACTGCCACTTGTTCTTTGTTTAATCCGTACCGGGGGTTCTTTATTATTTCCTCACTGCACTTTTCTTAAATGTGTCTGAAGCAAAGATCAGTGTGTGAAGATTCAGTTTGCCTGTCAGTGGTTATTAGTGCCACATCACGGGTAACTCATTTGTGTCATAACTGAAGAAGCTAATTTGTCTTCTGAAGGTGACGCATGTGGAACCAGTGGAGTCACAGTTTGAGATCTACACAAATATAAATTTATTGTAAGCCTGATTCAACTTAAAAACACAGAGACAGACTGTGCTTTTCCTCTTTTAAAAAGCCAGTCCTTCTACACCGCATAATAAAACTGTTTGCAAGGAGCAGTTCTCTTTGTGACTAGCTTGGAAAATTGGTACGTGCCCCTTTAAGGCAGCTTGCAACGATCAGAGGTCTGTACCTCCTACACAATGTGGCTTGTCCTTGCTGTGAATACTGTCATTTGCCCACTCCATCATCAGCTGTGGAGCACAGGGGGAAACCACAGTGGGACTGGATCCATTCTGGCTCACACCACTGTTGCACAAGGGACATCTGTCTAAGTAGTGCAGTAGTAAATATGTTAAATTATAAGGTAGCCTTTTTGTAGTTGGATCGTTTGTGTACCAGAAGCTTGTAGGCTGAGCTGGATTGAAGCTTAGACCCCCTCCTTCTATACCTCCTGCAAGAGTATCTAATCCCAGGGAGAAGTTGTCGAGTCAGCTGCTTGGTGGGAGTGAAAGGAGTTTGATGGATTAAATACTTATCCTCATTCACTCACTTCACGTTTCCTCTGGACACCGTCGCCTGATGAATTGCAATTGGGCTGGAGGAAGTAGGAGGAGAGTGGAAGAAAGAAAGGAGGAGAGAGTTCAAAAGAGAGATTGATTTTTGGTCAACTGACCTTTAGACTGCAGTCAGACACATTAGTCCGACGTGTTTCTCCACCTTTGTCTTTAAAGAAAGTGGGGATGGAGAGCTTAATAGCAAAACAATTATGATGAACATTTTCAGTCTGAGGAAAAGATTTCTGTCCATTACCTTATAAAAAGCATTTTTAAAAGTTTTCTTTCCCATTTGGTTGTGTTTGAGCTTTGAAGAGGATTACTAGAGACAGGTTCTTGGTTTTAATCTTGCACAGGAAGAAAGAAAATTCTGGATGTTTAAAAATGCATGCGTATAGCTTAATTTGTGTATTTTCTTGTGAAAAAACTTGTTTCGGTATAGCAGAAGCTGGTTTGTAGAATGTTTTCTAAACAGAGCATCCTCCACTAGTAAAGATATGTGAAAAGAAATGCATTTCTTTTTAACTGGAGCAGCAAAATCTCACCCTGAGAAATTTTCAAAACACAATTTTTGATTTGAGTGATTTTTGTTCAGTGGGAGAAAAAAATGTTAAATGTAAAATGCTTGAATTTTACATTAATTCAAGCATATCACAAATATTGATACCTCTGCAATACCTTGAACAACCCTTTATACACTTAATATTTCATAACTATTTGCTCCAGTTTGTTTTCATCTCTGTTCTCTTCAGCTCAGCACATGTTTTCTATAGGATTTTGTCTTAATTTAGCAAAACATCTTGGCTCATTATACTGCTGAAAGAGCTAGTGACGACCAGTTTTCATTTGAATCTTCTGGCATTTCAGTTCGTCATATCAGGCACATTAATAACATTCCCTGGCCAGTTGAAGTAAAAACAAGCCCACTTCATCAGATACTTGTAAAGTGTTTATGAGGTGCTTTTCCACACGGGTATACTTTGATTCAAACCAAATACTTGAACCTAAAAGTCCAATCTTAGTTATAGTTCTTGTTAAATTTTATAAAGTCTACAAATTTATTACGAGACCAAAAAAGCTTTTCTATTCATTCCTTGATGCAGTTTGACTTTTGTTTTGTTCCAGTTTTAAGCATTTTTTATCATAGATGAGTTTTACCTTGTAGCTGTTATACAAAAAATTATTTCCTTGCATATAAAGAATAAAAAGCATCTGCCATAGCTAGATAGCCCATTCTGTTCTTTTCCAAGACATCGGCCTCTGCCACGTGATATTTTTCCCTGCCCCTGTGGAACAGGAAGTCTCATAATCAGAGTTATTGGCCAAGATTGAGTGCACAAACAAGATTTTTTTCTTTTTCCCACGCTCACAGCAAAATTAGTGTATATGTAAAATTAGTGAAAACATCAAAGATTACTTATTGAACTGTCATAAAAGTATGATCAACATGAAAATGTAGAGATTTTAAAAAAATTAGAAATGTATTTTTAAGGAATTCTTGGTAAAAATTTGTAATATTGCCCAAAAAATTTATCTTGCTGATTATTTTTTTTTCTAATGAAATTAAAGATCAGAGTTAAAGTTGGTTAACTATGCAAATTTTCAAATGCCAGCCAATAGTGTTTCAAGTAGCATTTTGACGAGATATTTTCACTTCCCAAGCTGCATTTTCTTTCTTCTATGTAAAGACAATGCATGGCTGAAGAAGTACATCAACCTCCTGCAGGCACTGGGACAGTTTGCATCTAACACAACTAACTGCTATATGCTCTAGCAGACAGTTGTACAAATGGGTGAATTTTCCATCAATAATTTGAAATTATGAATCCACAAATAGGCTGTATGGTTTTCATATTTCTAGCTAGCGAACGTTCCATTTGCCTCTGTAATGCTGTATTACTGTACTTCTTCCCAGCTTTTCCTATCTCCCATCTCAATATCACAATGTTTATTTCAGTACTGTGTCCATCTAAGGACACAGTACTTGGATGGACATTAGTGTAATGGAAGGAGTTCCCTTCCATTACACCACTCAACACTGACCCACTTCCTCAGCTCCGGGTTCTGAAAACATGTTACCTGAACCGGCTTTTCCCAGCTGCTTGTGAAAGGCAAGCCTTGTACAAAGACAGAAAGAACCAAAACTGGCCTTGTGAAACTTCTCACAAAGAGCAGAACAGGCTCTTTGTAAGAGACTCGGCTCTATGCGTGTTTTGTTCCGTCTTAAATTGTGTCCTCCAAACGCGGGGCAGTAAAAGAGGCTGGTTTCCTCCCATGGTCCTGTTGTTTCTGAGCCATGATTATGAGAGGAAATGCACAAAAAACAGGCCATTTTGGGGGTAATGTAATGGGACTTATTTTCTGATTCAGTAAGTTTTGCCAGGTCCTTGGTTTCACTTGCTGACATTATGTGTCCTCCCCTTTCTTAAAGTCTTGAAGGAAGATGATTTTCAGCTCTGGCTGAACACTGCTTGTGTAAGCTGTTTAACCTAAGCTGGAGTGTGGAATACTTCTTTGTAAATGACTGTCAGTCACGTACAAGAGGAGGTTGCCTGGTTTATGTCAATACAGGATAAATCTTAGTGTTTTCTAACTAGTTTACCTAAACCTTTAAAAGATGTCCTGCCTTTTTTCACACTGCAAACTTGAACGTTGATGTATTATAACGGGATTTAATTTTATAGTAAGTCAATAATAATAAAATCTGAATTTAAAAGAAAATGTTGGTTTTCAAGTTCTTAATTAGACTTTTAGACCTGAACCTTTCTTTGCTTTACACAGAGATAATGTACAGCATTTCATTGACATTTTCAAAGGAAAGATGCATGGTGCCAGTTTGTAGCAAAAAATACTAATTTCCACTTGCATTTGCAGTCCCTGGACAGGTTGATAATAACCAGCCTCAAAATAAAATATGGTACAACAAGTGATCTTTAGAATTAACCTAATTAGTTAAAAAATAAAATTAACTGTCTTAATCTCAGCATAAATTCAGCTGTTCTGTGGCAGGGTAAGTGGTTACTTAGAGAGCATTAATGAACAAACATCATGTAGATCAGTCATGATGGGATAGTTTAGATCAAAGCATATTCATTTTAGAATCTCAAAGTTCATCCCTAAATCTAACTGAGGAATGTGCTGCTTAGATGACCATCGTTTTTATTGTTTTTACCATGTGAATTGTTCAGGAGGATACTAAAGATAAAATAAAGGATAGACATTTAAAGTATGGCTAAAATTGTTTATTACTCTGGCTGCAAGAGAGGGAAGACATAGGTTGCACAGAAGAAAGGTTCCTGCAGACAAAAAATTTAGGTAAAACTAAATGTCTGGGTTTTGATGATCCTCCTAAATGTCACTACCAAGGCTTGGCTGCTTCTGTAAGCTTAGAAGAGAGTGTGCCTCTGTCTCAGAGAATCTGTTAGGGGCACAAATGTTTATCCACTGCTATTTTTGTTTTAAAGGTATGAAAACGAAATGGGACCTCTTGCAAACAAAGTAATAGTTTGGTTTCCATTGCTATTGTAAATGTTTTCAGACTGTTCTGGATGCTGCCAGGGTTGCCCTTTGTCACTGATTCTAGTTGTAACTTTCATGGACAAAATTTCTAAATGCAGCCAGGAACATCCCAGTTCAGACTTTACCATTTAGGACTTCAAGCTTAAATGCTCCTTTTGCAGTTGATGTAGTGCTGCTGGCCCACATCAACCTCCTGGAGGCACTGGGACAGTTTACAACAGAGTATGTAAACTGGGGTGAAGGTTAGCGCCTTCAAATCTGAGGTTATTATGGGTTGTCACCTCTAGGGTGAGTTGGCTGCTTCTACAAGAAAAGAAATTCAAATATTTAGGGTGGAGGAAGCGTTAGTGGGAGACTGACAGGCTGCTGTAATGCAGATACTGCGCTGGTGTGAGGTGGGGCACAAAATGACGAACTAGAAGGGAAAGTTTTATTCCACCCTTTCCTCATTCACGAAACGATCTTTGTCTGCAGCTGGATTCATTCCTATTGATGGAGACAGGAACTCTGCTCATTGAGTCACAGCCACAGTTTTTGTAGTATTTACATCAGGCTTAAAAAAGTCCAACCCGACCCGCCCTGAGCCGGATCCAACCCGACTAGTTAACTTTAATTAGAGACCAGAGCCCAAAGTAAACCTGATATATTTTAATTAAGATTTTACTGTTTTTGTTTTTAGACCATAATTTGAGTAAGCAATGCAACTTCTCCCTTTTGCAGGTTTTGTTTAACATCGTCCAGCTCCATTTTGTTGCTTGTTACCGCAGGCTGAGTCAAGTGCAAGCCATCTGGGATGTGAGATTTGTAGGACTGAAGCAGGGCTGTGTGCAGTGTGCTGCACTTGTTGCAGTCTAATGAACTTTTATACCTTACTTTCTTTCCTCAACAGGGTAAGCTACCAACTCCTCTATTTAGACTAAAAGTAGATTAATACAACTTCATATCCAGTATTCTTGTTTGGTTTTCTATGTGCTGTATGTATTGTAAGCTTATCAAATGCACCACAGAAGGCCAATCCTGATCTTACCATTGAGGAAATAATTTTGGCCCAGATTTTGGCTTGGGTCATATGTCTACTTTACTGCTTTGTATAGTGCCAGTTGTGGTAATTTTGCTGTATGTATGCTATCTGGGGGCCTTCCTAGAGAAATCTACAGGCATATTCTACAAGGACTATCTGCTTAAGAGATTATTTTTATTATGACTCAATAGTCTTGGGAATGATTCAGAATTCCTCTGGGTAGCTGAACAGAGAAATGTCTGAAAAATTATTTTTGAACCATAAGGAACCTGAAACAAAAAGTTGAGGTGCTCTAAACACTTTCTGTTAGCAATGTACCAACCTGTCGGTGTGAAACATGAATCTGTCAGTTTTGCTGCATGTGTAAGAACTTGTCAACCCTGGTTTCCTCTAAATTAAGCATATTAATGAGTCAAATACTATTTAATATTCATTCTTCTTCTTCAGAAAGCTTTTCTTTACAGTAATGGGATCACAGCCAAGCAAATCTAATCACACTTGAGTGAGCCTTGCTTATTATTTCACAGTGTATCAAAGTATTTACCCTTTTAGCCCCAGACAGAACAGTGAAGTGGAGCAGCTAGCACCAAGTAGTGTTGACAGGTGGAATAAAGTATGTTAATGGTTCAGCATGTTCATTGTAATGTAATATATTGGCTGTATTAATAGAAAATATGGAGTAATGCCAAGTCCAGCAGTATATTCTGTGAAGGCAGTGAGTGTGTCAGCAATGAGCATCCCGATTTACACACACCGAGGAAAGACGTACTTTGACCTCTTCCAAGTATTCCTGCTGCTGTTTTTGACTCTAAACATCTGCAGTTGCAAGACAAGAATGCACAAGTGTACAAACATACACTTTCTGAGAAAGTTAGCATTTGTATTTGAGATGATAATCTTAGCTATTTTCATAAAATTCAGTTACTGTGAGTATCGACTTGCTTTACACAGGGCTCCTATATGCAGTCCCACAACATTTTTAAAAAATTTGGAATTTGATGTATTTTCCTGGTCTGGATAATGTTGTTAAAGAAATACTTGTACTTGCAGACTTTTCCCCCTATCCATTACGAAAAAAAAAATATATAAAAATTCTTCTTTCATCAACTTCTTATTTCCTTTTCAGTAGTTGTTTCCATTGACCATGCAATTACACAAAGTGGAAATATGAAAATAAGTTTGCTTAATGGAAACACTGCAATTGGAAAATAGTTTCCTTTTTTCCCCTTCCCTTCTTCCTTCTTGTCTTTACCTCCTTCCACCTTTCCATCCTTAGTCTGTTGCACTTTCTCTTCCTTCTGTGTTTTTTGTTCCTTGTGTCCTTTCTTACATCCTTTCATGTTTCCTTCCTTGTCCTTTCTTTCTACCTGTAATTCCTTCCTTCCATGTGTTCATTCTTCTGTCTGTACTTTTTAACTTTACCTTTTACCATTTCACCCTTGTTTCCTTGGTCTGGAAAAGTAAAAAAAAGTGTTGCACAACATTATTTATTTTAATTGGTGGTTAGTTTTGTAACCCTCTATTTTTATAAATGTATTTTTTTTTTTTTTTTTTTTTTTTAAACTTAACCTAAGATCTTCTCACCTCTGAGGCCAACATGAGATTAAAAAGTTGCAGAAACAACCCCTGGATGCTTGGATGCTGGGTGTGTTCAGCTCTGGCCAGACAGGATGTTCAGTCATAAACAAGTCGATGACCTAGATTAGAAAAGGGGGGAGGGGGACAAAAAATGCAACAATAACATTGGCAAAAAGCAGAAAAAATGAGTATAATTATGCTAGCCCACTCTGAAAGCGCAGACAGACAAACCTTCTATCCTTTTATTTTTCCTTTTATTAAAAAAAAAGCAACACTATTGTAAGCTAATCCTGTTTTTGACCATTCATCTCTTCTCTCTTTGAGTAAATTACTCAAATTCTAGGATCCTTATGGTCTTACTCAAGTAATGACATGCCAGTTAGTTCCTGCTAATGACTGATCAATTAATGTTCTTGTACTTTTAGCCACTGGGAAAAATTAATAACCAGGGCACAGTCCATAGTTTAGAAAGCACCATCATTCTGATAATTAAATGTTTTCATTCAAAAAGCCCAATTAACCTTAACTCCCAATCAGTTCAGTTTATGTCAAAGGACAGTGTTGTTGAAAGCATTGGGCTATATTCTTGTTCAGAGATTAGGGGTGGGAATTTCAATTTGTATGTTTCATTTTGTAATGGACTTAAGGTAGGACTGGGAAATGAAGTGCACTTTCTAATGGTAGACATGAGGGACAATGTAGCTTCTGAGCTTTGAAGTTATTTTAAATTTTACTTCATCACTTTACTAATCTTGCCTCTGGTCTTTTAAACACTAAACAAGAATGTAGAAAGTAATATGTTTAACTTTGGGTTGTGATCTCTGAGGAGTAGACATTGCAGAGATTAATACAATTTTGTCATGAGTAAACAAGTCTTGGCGGCAGGCTTCAATGACAATATCTGAAAGGCTAAATGAGACTCTCTCAGCATTAGAACTATCTAATTTTCAGAATCTTCTAAAAGCTATGCCTCCAAGAGAAATAATTTGTCAATCAGTTGGGATGCTTGTGAATTTTACACCCAGACTTGCAAACTATAAGTAGGATAAAGTTACTAATATCAATGCCAATTACTTTACTGAAGTGTCCACAGGTCTGTGGAAGTATGAAGTGATTTTTAAATGACTAATATTCCTCTCTTTGTACCCAGTGATTCTGCATTGTAAAAGGAATGTCTTGTGTATAACCTAAAATATGCACCTCAAGTAGGCAATGCTCAAAGTCAATAAATCATTTCTTTCCATTTCTTGGAATGACTTGGAAACATTTTCCATCTTTAAAACACCTCAATAGCTTGTACATATGCTCTGCGGTATGAAATCTACAAAACCACTGGACACACAGCCTGCATTTAATCATTGAGGAATCTGCCCCATGACACTAGTCAGGCCTCTGAACAGTGTATGTGTTCAAGTTAATAGCAGCCACAGCTGGATGACATGCAGATGTTGGCAGACTTTTTCATCTAGCTAGGATAGAAATGTGTTTACTATATTGAAATGGGAGGATGTGTTGTGGCTCTAGCAGGTCCACATGTTAACTTGTATAATCTGCCACTTTGATCGCCTGATAAATGGTTTCAGTCCTTAGTGTGCTGTTGTAAATGACTCAATAGAGTTAGCTGGGTAAACTACCAAACTCTGAATATATAATCTGCTTTTAAGTGGTTCCAAATTGCAAAGATGTTATTTACACTAGCTGGTGGTTTTTGTTCAACATCAACCAACATGGTGAAGTTGTTCTTCCATGTTTTTTTTGTTTTGTTTTTTTTTCCAGCTCATAAATGCTACTCTCTTTACTGTGTTGCTGGAAAATACCACCTATTTCATCATTATCTGACAACACTGGTCAGTTATTGTGTGAAAAGATACATCAGTGTCTTGGTATGAGTCCTAGAAGTTGAAATTATTTGGGTAAATTTTATTTCTCTCAAAAAAATATTAGGTTTCAATTTTCACTTTAAATTGTCTTTGAAATTGCAGCCCAGGTTTTGTTTAAGGAAATTCTGCATGACATTTAAATTATAAGTCCCTTATTCAGATGTTTTACTTATTATTCTAAGAAACTACAATCTTAAAAGCGCATGTTTAAATATCTCAAGTTCCTTCAAGTGTTAAATCTGATGCAAATCATCACTCAGTGATTCTTGGGAAGAGGGAAAAACGGATCCAATGGATGAAGCACAAAATTTGAATAAAATATACACAAAATATAATTTTTTCAAATATTTAACTAAACTAACCTGGGCCATGTGAGCACAACAATGTAAGTTTTCCTGGTGTTTGCTGAATATTTTTTATTTTAAACATTGTGGTAGGTGGCTGGTGTCTTTAAAATCCCTCGTCCTGACCCAGAACTCAATACATTATAATAGTTTAAAACAAATGAATACTAAGATAATATATTATGACAATTAAGTATTCAAATAAATAATTATAAAAGTATCAATAAATTGAATTAAAAATCATTTTTATATATTTTCCAACTTCATTGAAATTTGTCTCAAGTTTTTGTCAACACTGTCGGACATTAAAAAATGTAAAAAAAAAATCTGGCATTATTGGGGGCATCAGAACTTCTGGGGACCCCATGACCTCTTCCTTTCTCTTCCTTTGCTAAGAGGGCCAGGCAGCTCTGGTTAGCATATGCTATTCTTTAGTTTTTTCTTCTGTTTTATTCCTAAGTTGTTTGTCGCAACCATGATGTGTCAACTCCATAACTGATAATTTACAAAACTTTGATGAAATTTTGTGAAATAAATGCTTAATTTTAGTATACTGTAAAGATTTCATGGACCTGATGAGCTACAATTTGCCTTCCTTCAGAATAACATCATATAAATTGAAGTAGTTTGGCATTTTGTCAACTCGATCAGATGTCAACTCCATCAGAGATTTTAACTGACAGTGTGACTCTTTTAGTGATAGTGTTGACAAATCTCACTTAGATGTGCAGTTAATTCATTTTAATGTATTTTACATAAATGGCATTACTTCACATGCATCAAGTATTTCATTTTGTTACCACCTTGTTACCACAATTCTGTGTCAACTCCGTCATGCACTGTTAACTCCATCAGGTGGATTTTATGTTGTTTTTTTGTTTTAAATAATATTTCTTTGATTTCTTGAGAACCATTAAAAATATCACTAAAAGGGTCATTAAAAAAAATTATATTTTTTGTCAGATGGTGATGACACAGTTCTGGGTCAGGTCCATTAAAAATTTAATTTTCAAAAAAAATTTGCAACTGGGAGCCTTCACCTTAGCATCTTTACATTTTCCAAAACATCATTTATCATATTTGCATACATAAGCTTGAGGAATAATTAAAAAATTTAGGGGGGAAATTTAAACCTAGTTTGTCCCATTTCTCAAGAATCATTGCGCTGTAAAACAAAATGCTGTAATGGGCTGACATATTTTGTTTGAGATGGACAGTTAAATGGTGTCTTGACCATCCTCCATCCTTCTGCCATTTATTTCTTCTGGTCAACCTTAACAAAAATGGTTTAAAATCTCATGAAAAATAAGTAATTCAATCCATACTCTGTGTTTTGAATTTATCAATATGGATTTAGGACGCACATGTGCACACACATCTGCATGCAAGCTAAGGCGGGAGTTATTACTGGCTAGACTGATAAAGCTGGAACTGATGATATCGGCTTAATGAACATCCTCCATGTTGGCAATTTAATCCACTGACTTGAGTGCATCCTTACTGACAGAAAGGTAGCTGAAAGGCCAAAAGAAGTTTGGATAGAAGATGCCTGCTTATCCATAACACCATGAGTTTTAATTAAAGGATGGAAAGGATTCTTGCAGTTTTTTTTTATTGCTCACTCGTTTGACCTACTCCCAGATTTCATCAGGCTCATTTAAAACACATTAGGCTGACGGAGCGTTGTTATGGCCTCTGCGATGAGAGAGTAGCAGGTCTCTTTAATGACATGAGGGAGCCCCTCTCACTCTTCTCCCTGTCTACAGGAAACACTGATAAGAAGCTGAAAATGCAGCTTAAGAAAGCAAAGTCCTTTGCTGATATTTTCAGAGCTTGCTTCTGACCCAATATTCTCATTAACTGTAGTACCAAATCAGAAATTCAGTACAGTAAACAAGTTTTTCTTGTGCATGAAGGGATACGTTTATTCAAAGGGAAGATTGCTAGAATACAACATAAGAAGAGGCATATAATTTGCAATGGAGTTGTGGAAAGATGCTAGAATTACTTAGAGATCATGTATTTTCCTTAAATGAGTCTTGACTGAACAGTCCAGCTTTCATGGCATTCTGCATCAGATTAAACCATCATAAAAACATAAATGAGTGCCTTGAATTATTAGACATCCTTCTTGAACTACTTCTCAATCTTCTTTAATCTATCTCATGCACACACATCTAGAAGATCTACTTTAGAAGTACATTTTGCAACAAAAATGACTCTGAATTGTCCAACTGTTTGTTTTATTTTTTTTTTGTTCACTTTAGAAATATGTTCATATAGTGGTGGTGTGTGTGTGTTCCTGCTGGAAGAGTTGATCTTGGGTTATATCGATGGTCTGGATCTGACATTTTTTGTAAAACTTGTTTGCCTTGCATTCAGAAATACTTCCAATGGTATTTAATTCAAAGAATCTCACCAAGAGAGGGGTGAGGAATTATTGGCAAAAGGTCCTATTGAAAGACCCAGTCATCAATGCACAGACTCAAAGGTGCTCACTATAACAACTAGAGCTGCATTATCAGCTCTAGTTCAACTTGTCTAGACAACCTGAAGCTACACCATAGCAGGAAACTACTTCCCATATCACAATGCAGTATCCTCCACTGCCTCCTACAAATGCATCCAGTAAAACTTTCTTGTACTGCCAGTTACAGTGGAATCCTTTGGACAATAACTGTTGAATACCAAATCTATGGACGATTTTTTTGCCTTTCAAAGTTGAATGGTCTTTTGAGCAACCTGTTTGAGTCTAAATACCATCCTAATCAAAATGCAGCCTTTTTTTTTAATGTATGCGTTTCTTTTTGGGAAGTAGGGATCTCTTCTTACAATGTGGTTATAATCCAGCAGCATAAATAATTACTTGTAATTTCTTCCCAAACCTTCAGATTTTGTTGAAGAGTGTATATCAAGTCAAAGAATCAAACTACTTTCAATTCATACAATAGTATTTGTGACATTATGTGCTATTCACCTTGTTCTGCTGAGCTTCTATACACAGAGTGACGGGGACTATGACAAACCAAGTCTTGACTACTCTGAGTTGTGCTGCAGCTTGGCAGACGGTCAGCTTACTGTTCTCCTGGGCATTGGCTTTAATAAGGCTAGACATGCCTTCCACTATTCTTGGAGCCTATGGCTCTTTCTATTAATAGCCCTGGTGATTTTGACCAGACAGCCCTCACATAAACTTCCCCATAGCCACAAGCCTGCTTTCTCAGTGGGCTGCTTCGAAAAACAGTTGCTTCTTTTGTGATCTCCAAGAGAGGGGGAGTGTGATTGCCAGGTGGTACATCAGCAATAAATAAATGTGTTTCTAGGCCACTACATGCATAGTGTGTGCATGCTTCTGGACAATGCATGTGGGTAGAAGTGCTAGCTCATTTCCAGGAAGTTTGTGTCATCAGCCACCAGTATCAAGCAAAATTGTTGCCAGTTTCCCTCTTTAGTCTTACTTGCAATTGGTGAATTTCTTGAAGCAGCAGGAGGTAGACATGAGTGTGGTCACTTTTCTATTGCATAAAGAGTTGATCAACATTTTCATGGTGCATCTGTTTTTTTGTGTTGTTTATGCTATTTAGCTTTGAATGTAAACATTTCACCACATGTCCCTTTGCAGGTGTTTTGCAGGTGAACGGAATGCGCATTTACACATCTGGGGATGTCGAAGCGGTCAATGGAACAGATGTTCGTCTCAAATGCACATTTGACAGTTCAGCTAAGATCAACCCTGATCTTGTCATCATCTTCTGGACTTTCAAACCCCTTTCAGGAGGCCGAGTAGATAGGGTGAGTTTGTGTGTCTGAGCAGGAGAAAGAGAGAACAAATCTCTCACCTCCATTGCTGTGTCAAGGTGCAGCCACCCCCTCATCCAACCAGAGGAGGAGGTGGTGAGTCATAAGGCTCCCAATGGAGCATCTAAGACAGCCTGTCTTTATGCAGACACTATACCTTAGTGTCTGCATATTGAGATTTGAGAGAATAAGAAGCAGCACATCCTAATAAGTCTGCACTCATTGTAATTTTAAAAAAAAATAAATTCTTATCCCACAATGGTAAGTTTTTTGGTTTTTTTTGTGTTTGTTTTTTTTAAACTATTTTTCCATTTGTAGATTTTTCATTACCAGCAAAAACCATATCTGCCACCCGATGGCATCTTTAAGAAGCGCATCTCTTGGGCTGGTGATATCATGGGGAGTGATGCCTCCATCATACTTCGGGAGGTTAAGTTCATCTATAATGGCACCTACACCTGCCAGGTGACAAATCCTCCTGATGTTCATGGCCCAGTTGGGGAGATTCGTCTTCGTGTTGTCAAAACAGGTGAGCAGCTGAAATTTTACAAAAAAATGCACATAAAGCTGTCAGTGAGTAAATGGAAAAAAAAATTATTTAATTTTAAAATAAATGAAACGATATGTGTGACTGGCCACTGGGAACTTACAAAGACAATCTGCTGTATAACTCGAATTATTATAAAATTATTTGGTTCAGACTTAGGACTAAAATGATTACATCTGCCTTGTCTCACAGGCTTTTAAGGGAAAGCAAGGCTTTATCCCACTGTTTGTTTTAAACCGCTATACATGAATTTTTCATTCCTGTTTTCTTGTCATAGCTTCTTTCAACGAACTTCTCTACCTGGTCCTGGCCATTGGAGGTGGCATCGCCGCTGTGGTCTTTTGTCTCATAGTCATGGTGTCCTGCAGGAGATGCAAGAGGAAACACAGACAGAGGCAGCTGGAGGGTGATGAAGAGGTTCCCCGCAAAGAGAGGAAAGACCCCACTGTGTGGTAAGACCAATGAAGTGTAGCAGAGGAAGAGGGGAACTAAGAGGAGCAGAAGATTCACACGCTTTCTCTCTTCCTCTGTGAGAGACTCTGGGGATCAGGGCATGCTATGCTCCCTCTTTGGCTCTTTTCTTGCTTGATGCTTCTCTTTCTTCCTCCATATGCAACTTCTGCCTTTGGATCCCACATTTGTACTGGTAACGGGCAGCTGTTATAAGACAGAAATTGAGGAAGAATGTGCCTTTATATAGAAAGTTCTAGATACTGAACATTAGCCATATTGCTGCTTAGCTTCTGTGGAATTACTATGCGCCTTTCATTTCTCGAGAGAAACGACTGTTTTATCGATTCATCTTTTCCTGTTTAGCTAAATGGGCCTCCAGCCACATTTCCTGTGTAGAGTAAATGTTTTGATGATGAAGATGTAGAACAATGGGATATTCTTGCTGTTTACTTCCCTACTAATACAATCCAAGCCCCATTGTACAAATGCAGTACATGACACGTGTTTGGTGTATTATTTCAAGAAACAATAGAAACACTGAGCACTTTCCAAGCTTCCAGTGAAAATGTATTTGATCACTTTATAAAAACCCTGCACAAAGCTCTGATCATTTTCAGCGGAGGTATGTGGCGACTGTCTGAGCCAACCTCTGGGGTTTGCTTGTAGTGGATGTTAAAAGTCTACACACCCCTGTTAAAATGCCAGATAAAAAATTATCATGATGGATCAACATTTTCTATTCATATATACGTACATAAACTAGCACTCAAGCCACTTTCTTTATTCAATTTCAGCATTTAGTCTTCTCAGAGAGACACTGTACAAAGGCTATGAGGAGATGAGGGTGAAAACACTAATAGCATTGTTTATTTTTTTTGTTTGTTTTTTCTTTGCATGGAATGGAACAGTAAGGCCACCTGTAAATAAATGGAGAAAAATGGCACACCAGTGACAGAAAATGAATAAAAAAACAAGATGAAAATTGATCTGAAGGGCTTCCAAGACCTTCAAATTAAAACTGAGTTTGTTAGAAAATCATCTGTCTAGTACTGGTTGTGTTTTACATGTTGCAACGGTTTGTGATTTCAACTCTTCCGTACATGCACACTAAAACCTGGATTTATAACAGGGGTGTTAACACTTATAAAGCCACTGACTATTTCTGTTTGAAATCACTACTGAAGTCATGTTACTGTGTTTTTGTTTGCTACTGTGTTCTTATTTCTGTGATATGATAAAAGTGTCTTTCACTAATTATACCTTGTTGAAAACAGACTATTTTTACATCTTAAAATATTGTGCAAAAATACAAATAATTGCAGTTAATTTCTCTATTGACTGATTTTTTTATTTTTTTTTTTTTATTTTTTAACATTGTCATTTTTTTTTTATGTAGCATTTCTAATAGCTGGTTGTCTGTTTCAAACAATGTGCTGTATTTTCTTGGGGACCTAAGGTTTCTCTTCCAGTTTGCTGGGTTTTCAGATCTTTCTGTAAAGATTGCTTTAACTCTCACCAGTGAAAATCGCTTCTTTTTTTTCTTTTTTTTTTTTTAAATGATCATATTTATTCAGGCTTCAAAATAAGTAATTCATCCAAAAACTTTGAGAATGAAGGAAATGATTCCGACCCAAAACAAATGCAGATGAGTGAACAGATTTTATCCAAACTTTTCTCAGCCCAACCCAGTTTGATGCTAATCCGTTGTACTCTGCTTCTGTGTTTGTATTTATCGGTCTTGGTGTTTTCCTACTTTATCCCAGCCACCCATCAAAGGCCATCCACCTCTACCTATCAGAGACATCCATAGAGATTGACAGTTCAGATGGCATGATTTCAGACCCCAGCACTGGAGACCCAAGCTCCTCAGAGGATGAAAGGCCTAGCTGGGATGATGATGATGGCGATGACTGACTGAGAAGGACCAAACAGAGACAGGAATGCTGATGAGATCCCATCAGGAAACTTGCTGATAGGATCTTGCAATCCAAAGGACACCTTTGGATTGCACTCTTCTACTAAGCAGAGACTTGCTGAAGGAAGTGCTGCTGCGGTGAAAGTGAGAAGATAATGAAGACGTGAGGAAAAACTGAGAATATAAATCTTTTGGAGGGGTAAAAAAAAAATCTAGATTTCTGTAAAGATCTCAGATTCATTTCAATGCTTGGAAGCAGATCTAAATTAAAACAGCATTCCTGTTTGGAGGGTTCATAAATGTTTCAGGAAATGAAACGGTGGATCAAACTCGAACAAAACCCCAAAGCTTATGTGACAAACTGGATTGTTTGTCACTGGCCTGGCTAATGTAGAGAGTATGTTTAGCTTTTGTTGGAGCTTTCTGCTGGTTTACACATGAATCCTCTTAACAGTACAAATGTTTGCTGTAATACTGAGCCACAAAAAAAGTGTTACATTTCGTGAGTTGTCCAAAGACTGTTTTTAAAATGGAAATATCTCCAGTTATTTCCAGATGCACAAATAAATCATCTGACTGATTTCTATTTATCCATAGAACCTCGTATGTGAGGTTCTATGTGTTTAAAAATGAAGTCAGAACATGAAGATGTAAGAACCTACCAAAAAGAAAACATGTCAACTCTTGCGTGCAGTTCATTGAGGCTGCAACAGAGTGAGATGGAACAATACTTTCAGAAGGTAACAGGAAGGCTGAATGTAATGCATCAACGTTGCACACATTAATCCTTTGGAACGCCTTTCAACCTGTCTGTCATGAGAAATGGTGGATTAAGAAATCTTGGCAGCTTTTTGGAAATCTAAAGATCTGCTTTCTCCAGTGAGTACATGTGGAGGCTGTTGGTTCAGTATTGCTAGCCATGCTAACTGTGTTCATCTCTAATAAAAGATCAGAAAGTCAGTTTAAAATGTGATTATGACTATTTTGTGCTTGTTTAAAAGTATTTGTAAAATCCTCTTTAACACCAACTGCTCCCTTCATAGAGTATATGTTATGTATGTTAATTGCTGCACTTAGAGAAATCTTGAGCAGCTAAAACTGGTATTCAGAGGTCAAAGATTTACACAAAACATGGATTGGAAACATAAAAATACTAATCTGTCAGTTTCTTGTAAGATCCTGTTTAAAGTCTTGTCTTAATTGGACTACGCAAGCTTTTAACATTACAAGTAACACTTGTTAAACAATCCATGCAGTTTTTTGTTTTTTTTGTTTTTTACAAATATGTTGTTTCCCTGGTTAAGTTTTTGAACCAAAAAGAAAAAAACAAAACAACTGGATGAATTAGACCAGCTTAGAAGAGGAAATTGGTTGTCCCTACACCTGTTGTCCCTGCTGTATTTTGGGTGGAGGACGGTGATTCCTTTTGTGGAAAAATACTCAGTGTTAAGGCTGCTGTCGTTCTTCCTCTAAACCTGCCCTGTTTGCTATTGGGATTAGTTGGCGACTAAACCCTTTAATAGACACCTTAATTTTAGTGTTTTCCCCTAAATTCTCCATTGTCTTTTGTCCTTATGACAGACCATGCCATATTGTTTTGCTAAAATCTACAAGTTTTTTTTTTTTTTGTTAGTAAATTTAAAGTCCTAAAGCTAGAAATAACCTGAGAATTACAACCATGCAAGTTGAATGAGAAGCAGAGTACTTTACATTAAGGCTTTAATGATACTATTTGTCACATCAAATTTCTCATATTAAATGGTAAGAATGTGATTTATTTTTCTTTTCTTCTGTCTAATAGTCAAAGATTTGATCAGTGGGAAGCAACCACATGTACACACCTGTCCTGAAACTCATGTGGAAGTTCACAGTAAGATCTGAAAACCATTTTTGATTGCAAAATGTCCTTGAAAGCATGTGCTCTATTCTTTCATTTGTGAATGCATTCCAACTAACAAGTATGTTAAAATGCCCATATTTCAGATTTTTGTGGCAGATTTTGTATTCATGTTCAAAGTGTTTTAGATTTATAAGAAAATGTTACATTTGTAATAGAGCTTTTATAAAGAAAAAGTTTTCTAATAAAAAGCCTTTAAATCTTTTCTACATTGCCTTGTTTTAATTCCAACAGTCTTCAAATGTCTCATAAAAAAATAATCCTGTGAAACTATTTGAAAGTGCTCATTCATTATGTAACAAAATGATACCGTTCAGCCGCATGCTTTGTATTTTTAATGCACTGTATCCATTTGTGTAATTATGACTTGTCTGTCTGCAGAGCTCTTCACATGCTTACCTGTAAGCATGACAATAGTGAATATCTAACTTATTGTGCATTCACTATGCTAACTGTCTCTGCTGTTATTCCTGTCTGGGTTTCATTGTTGAATGCTTGACTGTTCATGACTGCGAATACGTGGTTCCATTTATTAGCTCGTGTGTTTGAGTCTATTTGTGTGTATTGATCAAAGTCTGCCCCTGTGGGTGCAGCTTTAGTTACTGAATGACAGACCTTGAATGTGGGCAGAATTACACAGACAGAAGAAGGCTTCAGTCACGCTCAAGAAAAAGCCAGTGTGTGTGGGGGGAAATGCTTGTTTATCTAAGCTAAGAAAAACATTTCCTTATGCTAAATTGATGAAACATTAAACCTGCTGGATAATGTAATTTTATGACGAAAGCATCAGCTGGTATCTCTGTACACATCGGAAAATAATCATGCTTTCAGCAATCATCGCTGTATGTGGGATTGAACACATTATTCCAGTGAAACAGTTTGACTTTTTTTTTCCATGCTGCGATAGATACAATCAGAGCTTGTGCATTATGAAACATTGATTTGTTTTCATCCTGCTACACATTAATTTGAAACATAGCAAAAAGTGTTTTTCTGCAGGGAAAGCATTTGGCCCAACTAAGTCTCTCAGTAAGATGTAAATGAGCTACAGAACCAAAATTCTTTTAAATGATAAAAAATCTTGCATTTTCGTTTACATGATACCCAGCATAACAGCTTAAACAAATGTCAATAATTTCAGCATGTTTCATATTTTTTCTCCGACAGATCTGGAAAGCCAAACGCATATTATGGTTGTCTAAAAGGGATGCTATGCTGTGGGTAGGGGTGTGGGAGGAGGGCGAGGATAGGGGTCACTTTTACTTTCTCTGTGCTTGAGAGTTTTAATTTGAGTCTATTCAGAAATTTCTATCACTAAAACTGACATGAAAGCTGATTTGCAGGTCTAAACAAGTCTGTCATTCAGAAAGCTGGTTAGTTACAGAGCTTACTTCACAGTAATTTCTCAGAGTAGAAACATCCAGCTTTCCCTTTCTATTTTTTCAAACCAAACTTGACATCATCCTGTGTTTATTACACTGGGGAAGCTTGTGGTCTCAACTTGACTGCATTGCTTTGCTCTTAGCACAAAAATGTAATCAGTACATCCACATATCAATGAAGACAGAAATAAACTGATATTATTCTACAATTTAAAACAGTTGATTAAAGGATATATGTTTCTGAAAAGAAATTGCATAGTATTTGCACTTTTTCAAAATTTTCTTCTTTTTCCAATGTCTGATTTTGGCACAAGGAAGACAAAAACACTGCAAAATAGTTGCTACAAAAGCAGAACTGTACGGACTATTGGCATGTTGATCTTATTAGCGCACTTTAGATTTTAAAGTCAGGTTATGTTACACTATTTATTGGTAACAGTTCCCTTATATCTAGGAAGATGGAAGATGTTATTACTGTGAGTTTGTAAAAAAAAAAAGAATCCTCAAAGTGGTGGAATGCTAACAGCTGAACCTCCAGCCATGAAGGACTGAATACATAAAGTTAGTGTAACTTTTTACTTCAACAATACAATGCATCGCAGCCTACTCTGCCTCCAGGAGCAGGAAGTTCAGGAAGGAAACTCTGTGATGTCATGATCCTTAAAACACCATGACTAGAACAACGGCGTTTTCTTTCCGTGGTGCTGATACATTGGAGAGGACAAAGTGTGCCACATGAATCCTTCCTTTGCTAGTGGAGGAAGGTCCCAGAAGCTAAAGATCCAAAGTTACAGGTCACTGATTTGTGCATCAAATAGTTATGCTTCCTTGCCAACGAAATAAACCTTGACTTTGGCCAACAGCATCAACAACTGCTGCTGATGTTGTAAAAACCAGCTCCTCAGATTTCCAAGTTGACTTGTGCTAGCTATCCACAGCTACTGCTAACAGTTATGTTTGTTTCTAGGACTTATGCTGAGAAGGAGATTTGGGTACAGCTGTTTTCACCATCAGCCCGTAGAAAACAAACCCCTGACCGAGCTAATTTGGGCTAACCCACAAGACCGCAATCTGTTGGCTTGGCCATGAAGGCCATGGAGCCTACGGTACAAACAACGTCTTTTATCGACTAATAGTCTTTTCATTCAAGCCATGTGTGTTTATTCCTTACTACTGGAGTTTTTTTTTTTCTGGCTAAGCTACAAGTAGCTCTACATGCCAAAAAGACTTTAGAGATCCAGCATCCCCAACCATATCCTTTTCTGCTTGTGCAGTCTGTCACAAACAACAAAATTGTTATTCATGGTGCTTCTGGACTAATTTTTATAAACAGCAAAACATTGGATGATTTCAGTTTGTCTAAAATTGCATTTTGTAAGTGGCAACACTCTTTCAGTCTGACATTTTATTCTAAATTATTAAATTATCTGTCAATATGGTAACTGATGAGAAGAATCAATTCTCCAAAATGTTACAGATTTTTAATTCAGTCAAAAATTAAAAGGACATTACTTCCTCAAGTAATGAATTTGCTGTGTAAAATGATTATTTGGAAAACACCAATTTTGCCAGTTTGTAAAAGCTAATAGACAAAATTGTGATGATGCACTTTCAGTAAGAAAATGCCAGCCACAATTTAGAAATTTATTTTTAAACTCTTTTGTATCACTGGAATTTTAACATAAGAAACATTATAACTTCACAGAACCACACAACAAAAAAGTTGCAAGGACAGAATTACAGTTTTGATGCACTTACCAACCTTTTTAATCTTTTTAGAATCATTTCTGTGGTGTTTTGACAACAATTTAACATGTAACTAGCAACACAATTGTTTCTAAAAAGGAACACTCCATTACTGTTCGAGGTCAAACTGCACAATTGGACAATGTAGAAATTGAGTTCTGATAAATGCAAGTATTTAAGTTTGCTTTGTGTGTGCAACACCTCTGGTGTACATTTGGTATATTATCCATGTAATCCAGTTCAAAAAGTGAGAGAAGACTACAAAATACAATGAGTTGCTGATGAGCTCCTGTCCTTGGCAGGCCTCATCTAAGAAGGTTCTCCACTATTTCCTGTTTTCTCCATTTGTAGATAATGGCTCTTACTGTGATTCAGTGGAGTCCCAAATATTTATAAATGACACTGTAACCCTTTATATACTGATGGCTGTCAATGGCTTTGTTTTTCATCTGTTCTTGATTTTTTTTTTTTTTTTTTTTACTTCCTGTTGTAAGGTCCTTTTTCTAGATGTCAACATGATTCGTCATGTCTGGCTTGGACTTAAGATGGAGACTGAAGAAAGATTGAAATCAGCTTACGAAATAATTATTTTTAGTTAATTCAAGATTTGACATGGGGGTGAGCAATCACTTTTCCAGGTTGGTTTGGTAACTTTTTTCATAAATGAGTGCTATTATTATCTGAAAACTGGATTTTGTATTTATATCATTTGCTTTTCTCTGCTGCCAAAAATGTTCTTAAACATCCGAAATAAAAAAAAGAGCAAATTGTAACTTTTTCATCACACTGTAAATACACAGATTTATTTTTGTGACTCAAGTGAGGCTTGTTGAAGTCTGTAGCAGAAACATGTTGTTGAAACTCCTGGGAGACATGTTTTTGAAATACTTTTGCTTTGTGACTCAACATTTTCCAATGTAGTGTATTTGCTGTGGCAACCATGATTAAACATTTCCTAAAAAGAGCCAACCTAATGTCAGATCAGTATGATACGGGAAGTAATAGAAATCAAGACAGAAGAAGGAAACTACAGTAGGTTTATAATGTAAATCTGTACTTAAGACTTACCCATAATTTTTCTTTGCTCTCCACACCTTGCATTGGGTTGTACCTGGCACAGCAATCTTATGTTAAATTCCTTTGCTCATTCCTAACCACACAGAACACACAAAAACGTGGGCTTGGCAGGACATGTTCCACAGAGAAATTATAGCTGCCTCACTGGTGTGTAAAATTTGACTCGATGTTATACTGAGATTTCTATTCAGGGCTGCAGCTTAACATGCAAAGACAAATGTTCAGGTAATGTTTTGCATTCATTTAAAAGTGGAGAGATGGCTTTATTCGTAGGGCATTGTGCAGCTAAGAGTCTCTAAACTCTTGTGCAATCCAGTATCACTTGTTTGTGTTCCTTCCTGAGAAGTTAATACTTATGTATGTGAAACCTTAAATAAAAGACGTGAACTGGACAGTATGTCATCGCTTTTTCAGTGCATTTAAAGCAATCAAAGGATAGAAAAGCTTCTACATTTCATGGGGGGCAAACAATGATTGCATCTACCTTTTGGTGCCCAAAAATTCAAATCACCTTCTTTAGTCTTTCTCTGTGCTGACAGCTAAAACAGAAGTTTCTTGTTGTTCAGAGACGCCAGAAAGTAAGTGAGTAGGGCAGAACCCTGGTTGTCAATGAGGGGACTGCTGCTGTAACTGAGAACCTGCGACTGTTACCAAACAGAGAACCCTTTTATTCGTACACACAATGTGTCACATGATATAATGGTGTGTTTGCATACCGAGGTAAGAGGCACCAGAATTCAAAACACATTGCAAAATACAGCTTATGCAATCTTTCTTTATAAAGATGTGAGGTTAAATACTCACTATATAGGTCAGTACCATTACACACCACCAGCTCAAAAAAGGTACTTGGAAACTATTACGTCATATATTCTGGTTAAAGATGAATAACATAGCTGCAGTGTTGATTTTGCCATATTCCTGATTTACAGTTAATGATGCAAAAAGGAACAGTTTAGCATCTATTAACACACCTATTTTATGCAGCATTATAATGCGGTAAGGTGATTAATTTAGACAAAAGAGGTAACAACCTGAGAAGCAGACTTTTGTGAGCATATTCTGTCATTAAGTAAAAGAAGAATGCTTTATTAAAATCCAGTGCTCCTTTACTGGGAAGTGTGATCCCTTGCTCACTGGAATTCATTTTCTGACCTCTTACTCCTTTGTATTTATTTTTTTTTTACACAAAAGGACCAAACCCTACTGTGTCACTCCCTTGGTATTTTTCCTTGGGTTTACTCTGTGGCTGTCTGTCCTACTGGAGCTCTTAGGGGCCATTGTCCAGCATTTTGAGGTGTTTTCCTGATTTAACAACGCTGAATTTGTAAATGGTTCATTATAAGGCCTCTGCACAACTTGAGGACACACTGAAAAGGTAACTGAAAGAATTAATTCAGTTCATGTGGACCAGGGACACATCTGGATCCCACTGCTTGAGGCAGCTGGAAAAAGGAGACAACTGCTTACTAAACTTTGGATTCAAACATCTAATTTGCTCCTCTGTCCTAGCTATGAAAGAGTGAATGCAACCTGTACCTCACAGCATTGCTAAGGAGGTCATGGAAGTTTGATTGCTGGTCTACATGTATTTTATGGATCCAGAAAAGTTTACAGCTGATCTTTTTAGCACAAATTGTGTGTTATTATCCTTAAGTATCATAACACACACGCACACTATATATATATCAACTGGAGCAATACAGCAGAAGTCATAGTGCTCCACTTCTGAAAGTAAATCTGTTGGGCTTTCTTCTTGGCATGCAGCAACAATTCTGAGTGCTACATTGCCAGACTGGACACTTAAAAATAAAAAGACCTCATAGGTGATGGAGCTTTTCTGGGCATATCTAACTGGGAGGAGAACCCATGCTAGACCCAAACTTCATTGAAGGAACGTTGCTCGTTTTTCCTGACCTGATGCCCTAAAATGAGATGGAGAGTGTTCCTGTAAGGGGTGTCTAATTTTCTCTGCTGGCTATTTTAGTTATGCAGTAAAAAAAAAATAAAGAATCAAATAGTAAATTAATTCAGGGGTGTGCAGTTTAGGTTTTCATTGAAGTTCTGAATGTTTTATATCTTTCTCACTTTGTATCCAAGTGATTTGAATAAGAGATCTGCAGCATCTAGTGGAACTTCAGACAAAATGAGGAACAAGTCAAACGCTTAGATCAGGTACACCGAAGCAGTTCCACTGAAACATGCAAGACATCAGCATACCAGGACTGGAAATTCCTACTTCTGGAATAATGTATTGTACAATTTTTTTCCCTTCACGGTTGTTTGTCATGTATTAAATTTCAGAGCATTAGTTTTCTGTGTAGCCTGACAAATACTAGAATTTATTATAAGCTCATAAAAGTGCAGGGTCAGTATACAAAAAGATGCTACCCTTGCACATTCTTTGAAGTGCCATAAAATGACTCCTTTTTCAGATTAGAGGAAATGCTTGATGAACATATGATGGATGTAGGAGGAAAATTGACTAGGGAGACTAATAAAGACATGTATATGAATCAAAGGATTTTTGAAGAAACACAGTAGTTCAGAGATAAAGTACTACACCCCATGAGAAAGTAAACTAACAAAGGATGAGAAAAGACAACACCTTCTCCCTTTAGACCTAATTACAGTAGTAGGACCAGGAGACTGGGAACAGGGAAAGAAGAGGAGTTTGTCCCAACAGATCATCTGCGTTTTTGTATGTATAGAGGCTGGGTAGGGAGATAAGGACTGTAAACAGAGGCTCATATGAGGGCATATGCATGGTTATAGAGACTACATTAAAGAATGTTTGGGTTCATTTTAAAACCAAATGTGTTTGCTTCTAACAGTGTTGTAATCCATTTTGATTTCATCCAACTACCATAAATCTCCATAGCTCAAGCAATATCCCCTATATATCATCCATATTTAGTCTTCTATGCAGAAAAGATCCACTGTAATTTTCAACAAAGCTTAAAGCTGTAAAGTAACATGAGGCAATCTATTTCAATAATTAACTCAACAGCAAATTGTATGTTGCTTGAATTACATTTCATCTGATTATTTTATTATCGGTAACACTTGGTATAAAGTTTTGAAACTGGCATGTTTTTTGATATTAAAAAAAATGCTATGGAAACTAGCATTTGGATCACCATAGCTCAAGTATTTTTTCAAAAGGTTTATCAAGATTATTTAATTTGTTAGTTTATAATAATATTTGAAATTAATTTCAAATAATTTGTCCATACCATTTTAAAGGTACTGTTCAGTATTGTTGTTCTAGTAACAAATTACTCTGACTTTAATAAGTAAATAAAATTGTGGCAAATGGAATGCTCTTGGACACCTGCTGCTAGTTTGAGGAAGGAAGGAAGCAGCTGCTTAGTTCGCTTCTGATTTAGACCAGCTCTGTTTTGAAAGCTTTTCGTATACTTAGAGTCACACTAAGAGTCTAAATCGATTCAAAAAACCAAAATGAATACATATGTGAAGTAAAGACATATTCAAACAAGCTTCTGCCTTTTCCAATAGCGCACATTGTTATTGAAATCCAAATTATTTGTAGTAATTTATTTTGTGCTGTCTTTCACTGAACATAACGCAGCTATCTAATTTAAAATGTATTTAACCAAACTAATTCCTAGTTACAGTTTTTAATCTATCTTTAAAAACAACAACAAAAATAAAATTAACAAACAAAAAAAAAAAAAAACAAAGTCATGTGTTGGACTTTGTATCTTATGGTGGAATTTTACTTTTTTTTTTCCCCTCCGGCGTAAGTTTCGAGCTGTCTGTCTCCTTTACTCAACATGATTGCCCGGTGTTGGCTGATCTTTTCTTTCCCCCCAAGTGTTGTCTGATCTTACTCACGGAGAGCTCCTACTTCCTGATTCACCTGTCCAACAGGTATTTACACAGGCGAGGAGACTCAAGACGAAACATACTATGGACGGAAATTTACCGAAGTTTTGACGCAGCTTAGAGAATTTTTTTCCATAGTCACCGGAGTGGATCCACCTTCAAATCCAACTATGTGTCGAGTGGACCCAAGAAGGACAGCTCTAAATGTAGTTTTGTTGCTGTATTTGTTTGGCGTTTTCGGTAAGTAGGGCCTGAAATCCGGTGTCGTGTCGCAGTGAATATTTCAGCGTCAGGTGAAGAACAAGCGGTTGAATACTTAGATCTTTGCTCTTAAAAGCTGCTTATTTAGTCATTACTTATTTAGAGAAATGTTTTGTCTTGGCGAGTCATACTTATATCTGTAGTGCAGCTACAAGTTTGTTCTTTATGGCATTTTGATAATTTTTAGAAGATAAGGAAACACCATTAATACATTTAAGACGCTAAACTTAAAACCTTATGTTGAAAGATCAATACATAAAATACAGTAAATAGAATATTATTTAAGATAATTGACAGGATCTTCAGTATTTGGGTGGGAGAGTATTGCATAATAACAACAGGCCTACGGTGGCAAATTCAGGAAGAGGAGCCCGGGCCAGGCTTCAGCGCTGGGACTACGTAGTGGATTAGGAAGTGTCTAAAATACACTAAAACATCCTTCCAACAAAAGTCTCTTTAAATAACTTACATAGGACATAAACAGTCATTAGCACTCCGTACTAATTCCACATACAGAAGCTGTTTAGCTTCTGTTTGTGGATAAGTACCTGCGTTATGCTGGGTGGTTACAATAACATTCACATTGCCAGGGTGTCCGTAATGAATGCTGCTTATGTACACCGACTATTGTGTCTTTTTGGATAAATCTGAGGCAATTTTTATTTTTGCCTTAATTATTTAAAGTTTAATTAACCAGCAACCTTTTCAAAATTTGTCATATTATTAAGCTTATATTTAAAGAATGTGGAAGTAAAATGTACGGTTTTCTCTCTCATTAAATTTGTGGTTTGTATTTGTACTCAGCCTGCCTGAGTTAATACAGAACCTTTTGCAAATAAATCCATGTAATTCACCCCAGGCCCCCATTTTTCTTTGCAGACTGAGAATAAATTACACACAAGTGTATTTTACTAGTTTAGATTACTCGTATAACCCCACATGAAAAGGGGGCTGAATATAAATCCATAGCACACTCTTCACATTTTTGTTTGAAAAAGAAAGCTTATGGCGTATGAATATTTCCCACACCATTATGGAAATATAGGTTCAATTAGTGGTAGTTAAAGCTGCAGTAAGCAATGATGATTGACAGCACCCGGCTCTGATTGTTTGTTATTCTGTTAAATCATGGTAACAGTTTTAATTAATATGTCAAAAAACATATTGTTTATTATACACTGCAATCAGATAGTTAACATAAATCAACAACTGTTGAGTTTATACTACTGAATTCAACCCATTGTTATGGTGATATTCTGAGCAAAAATATAACTATTTCACAAAGTAGTTATTTAAAAATAACTAAATATATTGCATCTAAATACAGATATAAGTATTTGTTCCAATTGTGGGGCTGTGAATTTTTATTATTCTGCATAATTTTACTTGCTAGCTTTTTTTTTTTTATCAGAACATTTAGAAACTTTGTGTCAGTGCAAAGACCACAGAGGACCTGCCAAGATTCCTATGTTACCTCTAATTACCACATTAGCAGAATCCATCATGTCACTGAGTTTTAGTGTTTCCTCTTTCAAGAGTCCTCTGCTTCATTTCCTTTTTATTAGAAAAGAGTTCTGTTTGTGTTTCTGTCTTAATATCCTCAGTGAACTGATGGGTATAAAGATACATGTTAAGAAACTCATAACTGTTATAGGACTGATGGACAGATGTTGAACATGTCTGTCAAATGCAAGAAGAGCAGCTGGTGAGAAACTTGTATTAATGTGTCACTCAGTGTTATGTGTACCAGGAGAGCTTTGCTGTCCTGTCACTTTTGTGACAGTCACAAAAGTGACAACATTGCAACATCTCTTGACTGATATCAGTTGTTTTTTATATAAAAGTGGGTGGAAAAACCACTCGCAGTGTGTTTTTTTTGTATTCTAGTTCTCCACTTCAGTCTCTGTGGAACTCATGAAGACGTGAATCAGCTCGCATCATATATCCAATTTCTTACTTGGCTTCATCTCTTCTCCAGGCCTTTCCCAAGTTTCCTCCATCAAAGTGACCACTCCACCAGAGCTCTTTGCAACTAAAGGGGAAACGGTTAAGTTGCCCTGCACTTTTACCTCTACAGCAAGCCCAACAAGTAAAATGCGTGTTAGCTGGTCCTATACACCACAGACTGGAGGTTCATCACTGGTGGTGAGTATTTGAGAACCTATTTATATAATTCCTTACAATATTAAAGACCCATGTAATATTGTGTTCTCAAGCATAATACTCAAAGACAAACTGATGGATCAAGCACCGATTGAGAGTATTTATTGTTTTATTGACACTTAGACACTTGGCTCAGTATTAAGGCAGTGAAGGTTAAAGAGTGAGTATTACATAAGTTAAAAATCATGGAACTTTCTAAGTTATGCAGAGGTTGTTGCTAGACTTTTTTGTTGTCTGATATTTTGATTGACAGGGTCAAAAAGCTCCCACCATTGTCCATTTCTAAAATGGCAATATTATTCAGTATTCCATGTTCTTTTCTTTAAATTGATATTCAACCTGAACAAGCTTCCAAACTCTTCATGACTTTTCAGTGCACTGTCAGCTACCAGATAGTGAGATGTCCAAGTCTTAAGATTTTTCAATCTTTCCTTGATTGATTTAATTACTTCTACTCTGAATGTAAAGTTGAAAATATCTGCCCAAATCTGTTAAAATAACCAATGACCTTCAGATTTATCTGTCACCATTTAAAAAAAAAAATAAACAGTCAGATGTACAATGTTTGGTTAACCAAACCCCTGATTTTATGGCGTTGACAGAAGAACTCAAGTAGTAATTTAGCTGGCCTTATCAACTTCTTAGAATGCTGAAACAAAAGGCAGGGTGTCAGGGAATTACCATCAGCCTACTCAGCGTTATCATGCTGCAGAATAATTGCATGTGAGTCAAATTATTTTGAGCCAATGTTAAATATTTTAACAGTACTTTTTCTAGATTAAAGAAGCAACAGGCACCAGGAAATCAATAAATCTAAGTACTAGAAAAATATGAGAGCTCTCAAAGAACAGAATCAACACCTCACCTCTACATGTTGTTTGTTAGAAATCAACCTACCAGCATCATGACCTTGTCTGGTCTGAAGGGGATGCAGCAGGCTGTATATTTTTGAACTGAAAATCTGATTCAAAGATGTTTTTGTGCTAGAGGAGTCAAAGTGCTATATTTTTATTATGTCCTTGAATCACAGAATATGCAGTTGTTGTTTTTTTTTTTCTATCTTAGCGTTACCTATCACCACTACTTATGAACTTTAATTTTATTGTGGAAGACAACCTTATTTAAACAGCTGTCCTGCTCAGTGACGTGCAGTGAGGTTCATGGCTGGTGAGGCAGAGACTCAAAATCATAAGATCCCTTGCATGTTATACATACGGAAATTTCCCGCATGCGGACAACATTGAAGGGCAAAAAGACTATACTGTCACATAGCCGTGCTGCCATGGTAGAATAATTCCGTTAATTCAATGAAACTTGGAAATATAGATATTATTTTAGAGCTATGCTGCACAGCAAAGGGAAAACCCGTTGAACTACAACTCAAAACCACCTTTTTCTCGCTCTCTGTGTCAGCCAAGCCACAAGTAGACTCGTAGCGTGTAGCTTCACTTCTTTACCGTATGTGTAGCTCGCTGTTTCTTACTCTGCAGTTGTGGAGTCACAATGACTGGGCTCATGAGCGCCCCCTGCCATGAGGCAAGAAAACTGCCTGCCTCACCTCGAGTCGATTCTCTGCCGTTTCTGATCGCCCCTCAGCACATGAAACACGTTACACACACAGCTGGTGACAACAAGCACTGTACATTATATAGAAAAGCTAAATTATGGAAAATCAGTTTATTTATTAAAAGTTTTTTAACCATTTTATTGGCGACATGCTGGAACATGCTCCCATAGAATGGCAGCCAGTGCAGTGAGCGAGAGGTTGCGCAATCCCAGGTGAGGCTCAGCTCGCTGCTGCCTCACCAGCTGCTCTTCTGAGCATTTGAATGGCAAAATGCGAAAATTCAGCGATTTTGAAGAAAAAAAATTATCAAAATTGGTTAAGTTAAATAAAAAATAAATACTTTACGGTACAAACCACAGGATGGAAATAGCAATATAAATGACCTTATCGTTATATTGCTCTGCCTCACCGGCCTCCCCTGACCGCACGTCACTGTTCCTGCTTATGCAAAAGAACTCCTTCAAGATTGGGCAGATGGACGTCATCACATTTCATTTCATTATATCAGTGGCCCTCCCTAATATCCAGTTCCAGTTACTTTTGCTACTTATTCTGGTTCCTCCTTCTGTCTGTGCCACATGAGTGTCTTTATTGCTTTGCCAGGCTTAGTGTGTTATTTTTGGTCTTCTTTTCCTCAATAACAGCTGCTGCGTTATGTTTGCCAATGACTGTCTCTTGTTTTGATTCATTTGAGGTCTGTAACGATGTGTGTTACAAGCTCTAATGCTTGGATATCTTGTAAAATACTGCGGTGGACACCAGGTATTTTCAGAAGTTGCAGATTGCAACCATCTGTGAATAGCTAAAATCCTACAATACCTGAGATCCCTTCTGAAAATGCTCATACGTGTCTATTTTAAAAGTTCAAATACCAAAACTATCTTAACTAGCATTAATCTGTATGATCGGAACCATCTTGAACTATCCACAGTCTTCCTGATCTCCACTAACGGGGGGAAAAGTCAGTCAGTGCCAAGAAAAATGATAGGGGTACCTGGCTTTGCCTTTTCTGAAATGGCAGCTAGTAACAATATATTGATTTCAAAGCTAAATTTTCCTTTGAATATTTTAGATGTGCTCTGCGAAAAAAATACTTAAATAGGCAACTTTTCTGCGAATAATTTGGAGATTCACAAAAAAAACTTATAGTTAAAATTGTGAATAGGCTGGCATTTCTTTGTGCCATGAAGTGTTTGTTGCAAGTACATTTCTGCTAAAGTAAACATTTGCTGCTATTATAAACTTTCAGTATGAATGCTGGCACTATAAACTGTCTATCAACACTATAAATATGTGTTTATGTTTGAGACAAAAACTCTCTACTAGTACTTAGATTTATTAAAACTGTTCGGTTGGCTAACAACATTTTTTGTTATATAAGCAACAACGAACCCCCTATCACTTCTAAATTGATTGGATAGCAGAATTTTTAGTAGTCATGAGAAATAAAGAAACATATCCAACAAGCTTTGAACTATTATTAAGCGTGGCGAGAATGCCACGTCTTGCTGTTAGCTGCTATTGATGAGAAAGTTGGCACTTCTCCACTGAGTTTTTCAACACTGACTGACTGACTTTATTTTGTTTAAAACATACAAAAATACATTTTAATGTTTTTTTTTCATCCTGGGACTGTCATGTTGAGAAGACTGAATATAAAAAAAAATAGTTAAATTATCTTACTACCAACTACCTATTCTTTATAATCGAGTTTGTGATTCTTGAACATTTTTATTTGTAAAAAAAAAAAAAAGATCTTGAGCGTCCCAAAAATACTATCATAATTTAGTTCTGAACCCAATGTATTTTCCTGCTAGCTGAATATGTTGTCAGACCCATAAGTGACTGATTTTGACTTTTCCTATTTGCTGTGTTTGAAAAGCATGGTGGCATCTTGGGAACACATAAAATGGTCCATTTGGCGCTTAAAACAGTGGTTGCTTTTCCTGGCTTGGTTTGATATTCTCCATATTTTCACAAAAAAAGTAATATTTTCACTGAATAAATGTCTTTATGAGTCATACAGACCAAAAGCATACAGACCATATATACATATGGATAAAATAATATCAGGACCTACTTAACATACAGGGAAGTGACTTGTTTGAATAACAGGTTACTTTATTTGCATTCTAGTGTGATCTCATTCTTGGACCCATCAGTGCACAAGCTGTGATGGTAATAACTAAAGGCATTTCATTCTGATTTCATTCACTTTTGATTTGAACACCATTTGTACCTGCATGTTTGATTTATTAGTCCCATGTTGAGAATTTTATGTTCCTTTCCACCATTTGTGTATGTCCTCGCTTTCACAGTAAATATCAGCTGGCCAGCCCAACCCAATACCACTTCCTTTACTGTATTGTGGTCTTGTTTGAAATGAGTTCAGATGCATCCACTCTAAACCATAACTGCATTCAGTCTTATAACCCTGCACACTTTGGGCTAACATTCACTCTCCAGTCCACAAAGAGTGCACCACATAATTTAAGCAGCTCCATTGTACTTGGAGATGGCCATCAAGTGTGGTTCTTTGTAATTGCATTTGGACTGTGATATTCTGTAGTGTGGAAGCTGCAACCCTATATGCAGTAATTTCCTATAAGAGCAGTCAGCATTAAATGGAAGCTAATGCTTTGTGGTTCTGCTGGGGTGGCGTGCTTTTGGTTGGGTCATTTAAGACAAAGTTGTCTTCCCTAAGTATTTAGGAGAGAACAACCAGCAACCATTAAAAAGTTAAAGAAGATAAATCCTTGTGGATTTTTAGTGTTCATTCTATGGAGTCTTTTTCGCTTTATTTAATCTGAATCTCAATACGACCCACAGATGGCACAGTCTACAAGTTTTTAATTTTTATTTCTAAACCCTCACTTACTTTCCTCCCAATTTCATTAGCGTCTTTGGTTTATTGGCCCCCGGACCCTTGGCTGTATATCACACTGGGAAAGGCCATGAATAAGCATATGAAAACCTGTCAGAAGATATCAATTTGCTGCTGAAGCTTTAATGTCAATCAACATTGCTGCAGTGCTCCAGTGGCTTGCGTAATTACCTCTGTCTCAGTGAGGATAAACTGAACAGATTGGAGGAGAGAGGCTGAATATTCAATCAAATATTTGTAGAAAATGATAGTGATTGGAGTATTTAGCTGTTGAACTCTGCTTGTGAAAGCTTCTTTGGGCCAGAAACAGATGCTTATCTTCTATACCTTTCAGATACATCCAGGTCTTCTCCGGTTTAAAATGCTGTGTTGATTCTTAGTCGTGGTCTAGTTCGTTGCTTATAGGCCTATCCAGCTACAGTATATAGGGATGATTGGCTTTATCAGTTTGAGCATACAGTCAGTATCTTAGAAAGTAGAGCTTGTATACACATAGAGTTGTAAAACCATAAAATTTATCAGTGTCTGTGATTGTTCTGTGTTTGCTTTTGCCATTATGTGGTTCTTATTTGGGAAGCCATGTGCAACTAACCTTGTTGATACTTCTCACAGTCTTTTGCATGCTTGTGGACGTAAACATGAGACTCAAACTCTTTACAAATGAAATGTTGTGTGATCTTTATCTCTTAAATATTAATGCAGGAAAGGAATAGTGCATTTGAATATGTTAACAAAATAACCCTGCCTGTGTTATGTTAATCCCTCTTTGACAGTTTCAATCATTTTTATTGAGTGTATAAATTGGACTAATGTTTAAAAAAATGATAACAAATCCCAAAATATACAAGGATTCTCAGATTAACTTAACTAATTAGCATAGTGGAGATCAGAAACGATGAGCTACAGTAGCAGTGTGATTTATCTGCTTACATACTTATCATCTCTCTCCAGTTTTGGTATCCATTTTCTTATGATGATCTAAAATGCTCCAGAATGCGATTTTCTTGATAATCAGATGAGAAAGAAAGATTTCTCTTTGTTTCCTGTGAGTAAGACTGACATCCAAATTTCACACTAATCATTAAACCAGTGTTCTTTATCAACAACAAGCTGAATGAAAGAAAGTAGTTACTAACAAATCAAGAGATGAAAATTCAGAGCTTCAAATACTCACAAATGCATTTGGAGAGAATTAAGCATACAATACTTAAACAATTTTTTAATCTTATTTGGATCATCTCTGTGTTTGTACAGTATTTAAATGAATAATAAGCGTAGTTCCCTTGAACACACACCTGCATACACACAAAATAAAAAAATATGTAAGGTGAAATGGGGAAAAACTTCAGAAAGTTCTTTTTTTTTTTTGAAGGTTTGGTGACATTAGTGACCTTTTCAGTCAGTTGTAGGTTGATGGAAGGAGGGCAGAGGCAGTGGGACAATGCAGTAAATAGCCAGTGACCAGTGTGTTGAGGACTGTAGGCTGCAGTGCACCTCTTAATTTGTGAAAATTAACTCTGTAGCACCCTTAACCACAAAGTTATACCAATCCTCAATAGGGAACAAATGCATAATTTCCTATTGTAAATGTTTTAGTTTTTTGTTATTTTCTTTAATTTTAACTCAGGTTTTGTGATAAAAATGAGGTCTGGATATTTTTCTTTAATTGGGTTGACTGTCATATGTTTTTATTAGTCATTAGCTTTAAAAGTAAAATCTCTCAGGAAGCATTATAGCTCTAATCATAATCGTCTCGGGAGTTTTTAGCCTTAGTTCTGTTATATGGACTAAGGAGTCATAAAAACCAGTCTCTGCTGTCCAGCTGCCAAATGAAATATTGCATAATGGGGTATAACGCTATGCTGCAACCTTTACTTAGACAGATGTAATTTTATCACCCTTACTGAACTCACCTAGCTGCCACTGCATAAATTTGCATTAGGCAACATTTTGCCATAAGGTAAGGGGCCAGAGGAGAAAATTAGTCTGGTTACATTTTAAAATGTGGCTTGATGAGTTCATGAATTTAAAGCTTTGACTAACTAACTGATCTTTACAGTTGTTAGCAGACCAGACGTGAATAATTCAGAAGATTTCATGGGGATTTACTGGTTTATACCAACGTTTAAAACCCTTAATTAGCTGGAATTACCTTACATTTTTCTGTGATGGGTTAAAAAAGTCACTGTCTTCACTTTTTCTCCATATCATTGTTGCCTGTAGGCAAAGTTTGGAAGCTTGCTTCAACAGTATTTTTCCTTACTCTTGCAGTGAGATTTAGGAGAATTAAAGCTGTTTGGTAATTGAAAATATTGTAATCAGAATTATATTAATCAATATTGTTGTCACACTTATACATTGAGTTTTAAATTCCATTAATAACACAGTAATAGGTAAAAAAGGCTAACACAGATTTAAAGCAGGAGCAGCTGGACAAATCTGGCTTGATGCTCTTAGAAGTAAATACTAACTTCATCTTTGCTTTGAAAATATAGATGATGGTCACGTTCTGCTTTGTATGTGGAAACAGTAGTGCATCATCTTAGTATCCAGAGGTCATGTTACAACTCAAACATGCTGAACTTGGATATGATCTCTCAGTTTGAAGCTCCAGCTTTCGAGTATAGTATCAAGGAATCTTGATTTTTTTTTTTTTTTTCTGGCCCTTATTCCAATATTTAAAACATTTGTAGTCCTTATTCATTACATTTGGAAAAATCTATCATCATAGCATCATATATCACTGCTATTTTTTTGTTTAAATCCAGTTATATTTCTAGTTTAATTTTTTTGTGCAACTTTATTAGTCATTGTCGTAATGTACTCTAAAACATGTTTTTCTTTCCCTCCCTGCTCCCACGCACACATACAACAAACTCGTACTCTAGATGCAGTGTTTGAAAAGGTCTTGGTCGGCATAACAGAGTAGTGACTCAGTGGTGATGTTTGTTGTTGTAATCAAACTGATGTGGGTAAATGTCAACTTCAGAGTTAAATTTTGCTTTCCAGACATGTGCAGATAATTTTCACAACCATAAATGTCCCTTGCCTGTAGCTGTGTTTTTTTTTATGAACAACCTTGCCAAAATAGGACAAATACAGTGTCCCAAGTTGAATTCTGCAGCAATTGGTCTTACTTACTCTGTATAAGTAGACTCAATATTTTCGTCCCACATTTTCAGGTTTTATATTTGACAGTGAATTAAAATATTTAAAGTGTGCAGCTTTTGCTCAAGCCATACTTTATTTCACCACCTGGTCTTTATGAAGCAATTTTTTGCCTTTTCTTTTCCATTGCAGTTTTTCCACTTCTCCTCTAAAGCTGAACCTCCAAAGAGTGGTCAGTTTGCTGGTCGCATCAAATGGCAGGGAGCCCCTGCACGTGGGGACGTCTCCATTTTCCTGATCAATGCCACTCTGAATGATAATGGGACATACACATGTGATGTCACAAACCCCCCAGATGTCTTTGACTCTCCAAAGTCGAACACTGTTCTGACAGTTACTCCTAAGGGTAAGTTGGAACAGATGGGAAGTCATGATGGTGGGAAAGCCTTTGAATTCAACTGCCTGCCAAATATTTCTTGATTCAGCAGATTAAGGCAAACATTTAGGCCTCATTGCCCTATAATTTAAGCACTCTGGCTCAAAATTTTCTGGCTTTGAGGTAAGGTTGAAGATATCTATTTGGAGAAGATCACCCTCCTCTGCCGTGTGTGTTTCAGCAGCTGCAGTAGCAGCACTGCTAAAGCTCCCGAGAAAACTTTACACATTTTAGTTGTTTGTGTCTGAGAGCAGTTTCCAGGTAACCAGGAAGTTTGTGGTCCTGGTCAAAGAGGACCAGAAACTTCCTGTGAATGAAGTTATGATTGGTGTATACAGTCATAACT
This sequence comes from Girardinus metallicus, assembly GCA_903067095.1. Classification (NCBI taxonomy): domain Eukaryota; kingdom Metazoa; phylum Chordata; class Actinopteri; order Cyprinodontiformes; family Poeciliidae; genus Girardinus; species Girardinus metallicus. Next base: position 111,552 of record CAEGAE010010090.1, read on the forward strand.
GTTTATACTCAAACTGTGAAGTGAAATTGTTTTAAATATGTTTCTGAAATGTTTGTTTTTCTCTGAGGAGAGAGTTGTAATGATTTTGGTTTCTTGGTGTGATCTCCTGTGAATAGCTGATGATGATCACCTTGGTCATTTGTACCTAATGACCCCAATATTCTTGCTGTCCTCAGCTACGACCATCCGCTTCTCAGATGTTGCTGTGCTCCTGGCCCTTATCCTCCTCCCTTCCTGCCTCGTTACCTTCTTCCTGATTGGACGGATGTTGTGTCCCAAGAAACAGCACAACCAATCAAAGGCCTACAGATCACCGATAGAGGTCACAGAGGGGTGAGTAAATTTATTCTACCAATCACTGATGCTGCTCTCTTGGGGATAATGACAGTCAAGTCAGCCTTTAGCGTTGATAGATTCTACATCTGGATTGCTAATGCTGCGAAGGTTAAGCAGGAACTGAGGTCTAAGTTAAAGATTTGGCTTAAGAAAGGTCAGGCGTCTTGGAGGAACGTGCTTTGAATCAACACCGTCTTCCCATGATTGATCTCTAAGGTGGCTTCAGATGGCAGGCAGTGACTTCATAATCTGAGTAGAGCTGCTGTTTTCTCTTCTTTTTAACTCTTTTGGGATTTTCTGGATAAACTGGTTACCTTAGCATAACAATAAAAGTCAGATAGATGGATTGATAGATATTATATTATGTTTGAAGTTCACTTAGTACTGAAAAAAAAAATCATAAAACAAACACAAAATCATGACCTCAATACCTCTGCGCTAAGTGTGTTATGGGATAGAGATATAGCATAGTTATACTTGATGAATGTATTTAAAATGTAAGGGGTTTGAGGAAGTTAAGTCAAGATTATGCCAAAGTATATTTTCTCCAACTTTTTCTTAAATTTCAGTTCAGGTTTATTCCTAGTAATTATTACAGGTTCCTTAATCAAGGACAATTTCCAATTGAAAAATTATTGGACTATTCCAACTAGTTCGTCTTCAGGGTACGGGGCTATGAGCTCAAATTGCAAATTTTACTTACTATAAATTGAGATCACAATGTTAAGCATAAGAAATAAAGTGATTACTAAACATGCCTTAGAGAATACCTTAAAAAAATGCCTTAGATAATTATAGCATAGTGTAGATTTATGACAAAATCAACTCTTGTCTTGTATGTAAGTTTTTAAACCCCACTACTGAACACAACTTTCTTTCAGCTTTAGGCTTTTCTTTTCTTTTTTCTTTAACATCCATTTAGTTAGAGCACAGGGCAGCAGCCATCCATCATTTATTTGCCAATTTAATAACCTTTTAATAATGGATCACTCTTTTTTTCCTAATAGAATTTAATATTTCACTTGTCTTCACTTGAGAACTGATACTCAAAATTGCAGACTCAACTATAGTTCATGAGACTTTGGACTGTACTGTGGCTTTAGGAGCAAGAATGTGGAAACCTTTATCGGGGTTTATCAGACATGCATATTCATGATGTGAACAGCAAAGACAGCTAAGCATATGCACCACTTACGACTCCAGAACAGCGAGAAAGCACTGAGCAGCAGGGTTTTCAAACACAAAGGTCTGCAGGGACTGACTCACATTTGGAGGCAGTCTATCCAAGAATTACAGCTTCTGGCACTGATGCATCGCTTTCTTTTTTGTGGTGATAACTCATGAAAATAGTCATTTTATAGATCTTCAAATAGTCGTTTTGTTTGAACTTGTCTCTAAGCGTTTTCTTTAATTCTACTCTTTTTTTTGCCCTGGTAAGCTATATGGTTGCTTGCCTTGATATTAAAGTAATAGGAGTGAAAGAGACAGTGAGACACTTCAATACTGGGTAAAAATCAGCTTTAGATATATTTTACACACGCAAAACACAGGTTAAAATGTGTGATATATTGCATGTTTTGACATCCGTTTGTGTGATTATTTTCATTAACAACCCTCTGTGTGTTCTCCTCCCATCAGAGAGGAAAATGGTGGCTACCCACAGGCAGCCTACGTAAAGAGCACCACTTGCTGTGACATGTGTCTAATGGTACGTCTAACGGTGTTGCACTTGAAAACAATAACTTTCAGCTCATAAATAACTTGAATTGATATGTCCACTTCATCAAATAAATATTTCATAATCTCATTGCATAACAGCAGAACATTAAGGTGTGTGACATACTGATAATTCTCCTGTACAAAGTTTTTAATCTATCCCTGCTCTGGTCTCTTCAAGGACTCTGACGAAGAGGATGAATACTACAGTATAAAGAAGATGCATCCCAGAGAAGAGGAGTATGTTGAATCACAGTGCTAACATCCACGGTGATAGTTGTTTAAAAACAAAACGGAAAAAAAAAACTAGCCTTCTTGATTGGCATTTGGTCATAAAGTTTGCTTTGTGTTTTGAGACATTTTTAGAAATTGCTCCACCCCAATATTTACCACAAATATTTGACTTACTTTTGACTGCTGAGCTGAGCAACGGAGCTCTGACAGAATACAAAAATCCTTTGTTCCTTTGGGTTATGGTGTAGATACTTTATTTTGTCTGCAGTAGAGCTACTAAACCTAGCACACTTAAATCGGGTGGAACCTAACAAAACAAGCCAACCGAGCTCTGTATATATATTTTTATCTTTCTGATTTACCTATTGTGTGCCATTTTGTTATTGTGAAGCATGTGGATGCGTTTATTTTGTTTTATTTTATTGTTTTTTGTTTTTTTTTCTAATTTATTGCCTGAGAGAGCGGCTGTATTCATTCTGTCTTTGAGTAGCAGTGGAACATTTTTGGTGTTTGCTTGAGATTAGGACAGAATAAACATTTTGATTTAAAACTTCTACTGATCACACTTTGTGTTTGTGACTATTTAACATGTTTTCTGTCTTTCATTGTCTCATTTCAGCATCAACCTTGTGTCAGTGTACTTGTTATTGTGTTTTCTTGAGGGCTGTTGTGTGGCAGTTTAGCTCTGGATACATCTTTTTTACCTAAATAAATATTTTTTTTTTGGTGAAAGAATGAGCATTGATTTTAAAAATAGACTCCCTTCTAAAAGACAGCACATGCTAAACACAATTTGTTGAAGTTGATTCTCCACTCATGTACTTTTTTATGAATAAGCTGCTTCCTAATGTTGCTGAGTAGTTCTGCAAATCTTGGAGGTCAGATTTGACTCCTGCGCTGTAAGGTTGCAGGCTTTGACTCTTGTGAAGAGACCTAGGGAGAACACAAAAATTAAATCCACTAGAAAACTGTCCTTATTCTTTCTGACTTCTTTGCATCTCAGTCAGTACACTCTTGCCCTCTAGGCTTTAATAATTCACACACAGCTATGGTGAAACAATTATTATTCCTGCTTCATCTGAATTACCATGGCAACAGCTTACTAGTGTTGGTCAGAAAAAGAAAATCAAGAAAATTGATTGAATGAAGAAGCCTTCCTGCATGGACTTGATTTTCTGAAGCGAATGTGTTTTGGAGGTTAAAGGATTTGGACTCCAGACTTACAAAGCTGTATGATAACACCATCAATGTCAATGTCTTCTTTCAGTGATACACACAGTGGCTATACACTGGGAGAAGACAGAAGAAAAACTCAATTTTCTCAGTTTTCAAAATCTTCGTGTTATCTGTCTTTATTCTATTATGAAGTATGCATAGATGATGCAGTTCTTTGCCAGCTGTAATGCTTCTGATGTGAAATTACTTATCCAATTTCCTTTGTTCAGTTCAGTTTCACTGCTACCAGTAGGCACAACCAGCAAGAAGCTCCAGAACAAAATATAGTTAGTTAAATTGTAAAATGTTCTGATACTGAGACAATCCTAATGTTTTCTGAGTTGTCTGGAGCGAGGCGTCCAAACAGCAGACAAAAATACATTCACATTCCTTACCCATCATATCTGTTTTATTTGGAGGAGTTTGTCTTATTGCTACACATTTTGTTTATTGTTACAACCCTCTGCAAATGTTTCAGCATGTATAGCTGAGTTGGTTTGCATTGCCCAGTTGGAAACATCTATTTGAAGTCCATGTGGGATGTGTCATGTACTACCAAATAGCAAAGCGATAACTATAAATAAGCTGATAATGACTACTTTTAGCAACTATAGAAAGCCGAATATTTCACAGTTCACGGCCATCTGCACTGCTTGAGTTCTGACATTTGCGTTAGCAATCTACAGGAAATTAATCAATTACAATAGTTATGGTCAATTAGGTGAAATTGGCCCTGGCCTTAATATTCTCATATAGCTTGCAGCTGGTATATTACTTGTGAACCTCGTTGCCTTTCACAGACACGGTGACCTTTCATTCTGCAGACGAGGAGCTTCATCACAGTGAGGAAAGTGGTACGTTGTTAATGGACAAGGCAACAAACAGAATGCATTCACAAGTGCACAGGACTGACACTCGGTAAGCAGTTTTCTTATATGTACAGAGTGAAATTGTACATTTAGTAGATTTATGTGTTGAGGAAATTCAAGGATGTGTGACTTCTAATAATATTTTAGCAATTGTGTGTAGTATAATACCTTAACAAGGGTTAAGATATTCTCACCCGGAGCCTTAGAAGATCCTCCAAGTATGCAATAACATCAAAACGCTTTAAAATACCTTAAATGTGAACATCACTGTTGTAACCATATAAATAGTTGATTTTTAACAAAACATTTATTTAAACAAATATCTCACAATATACACTATCAGGAACAATTAACTAACAAACAATAAATATTTACATCAATAACTTATAACCATATAAATAGTTAAAATCATTGCAAAGATAAGCTTCATAAGTTTTAAGTTATTATACACTCATTTAAGACTCTTTCAAACTCTCTTTATCAGCCTTCAGCTGGGCACACATTGAATATTAAATCTCTCTTTCACCTGAGGTGAAAATGAAACAAGTTTAACATAATAGTACAGCCAGTTATACTGCAATTCTGTAACATTTGTGCAAAAATGCCTTAGGTCTTTTTTGTTATTTAATAACCAACATACTGAAGTAATGCAACTCTGACTCAACAGTTACTTACAATTTTTGGCTACTCTGCCAACCTCTGAGTACAACTGATCACATTTGTTTTGTGACTGGAGGTACAGTCTACCAGGTGTGAAGCCTTGTTGAAGCACACACCATGGCAGCGCTGGCCGATCAGTGTGACATTATTGATTTCTGTGGTCGGTAAAGGCTGCAGATTCGAGTGCTTAACAAAACAATCAAAGAACTGGACATACATTAGCATACCAAGTTGTTCAGGAAGCAGGAACAGCTATAATGTCTGCTGAGTTAGTTTCCACTCAACTGCAGCCCAATCTGTTGCAATGGCAGATGGACTGTTTTCAAAGGCCAACCCACACACTCTCGTCCGGTTTTCACAGATACTACAGCCCTGGCCTCAGCCTGATTTCTGACTCCTGGGGATTGAAATGTTTTGATTATTATTTTTGTTGAGTTTTTTTTCTTAACAGCCCTCTTCATTTTAAATGGGAGCTGATTATTATTTGTTCTCTCTAAGGACTTGTATCAGCACTTCCAGAATAGGGACTTGATTTTAAGTGATTTGCTTCTTAATGTTGAACTGCTGATGCTGTAAATATTTTACCAACAGTGAAATGCACTAAAGATGACTGACATAGATGCAAATATTTGGTAAATATAGATGAATACAACATAAACTAATGCATAAATGTAAAGTGGAATGAAATTATTCTAGTAATTCAAATCAAACAACTAATTAACTTTATACTCCTGAAAAACAAATCTTGTCCAACCACTAGACTAGAAGTTGGTTAGTGAATTGAGACTATCTGTTTAATCACAGTCTAGATGCAAGTGTTCTGTGAAGGCCTTAGAACTTTTTTACAGAACATTAGTGAACAAATAGCATCACGATGATCAGGAAACACAGCAGGCAAGTTCTGGATAACGTTGTTGAGTTGTTGTGGTATCTTTCAAGACAAGACATATTCATGTTCTAGCAGGAACACAACCATATACAACCGCAGCTATAATGCAATGGTTTTGATCAATGTTTCTGAATCCAGTTCGCAGGAACCACTGCACTGCATGTGTTAGGTGTTTTGTTTTTAATAGGATTCTGCAGCAATTGATGGCATGAAGAGAAGGTCATGCAATAATTTGATTTGTGTGTTCTAGAACAGGTACACATCTAAAACTTGCAGGACAATGATGACTCAAATTGAGAAACATTGGTTTATATCAAAGTATGTATGATCCTGTCAAAGTCCAGAACTGAATCGAATTGAAAATCTGTGGCAAGACATTCAAATTGCTGTTCAGAAATGCTGCCTGGCCTCAATCTGAATTTGAGTTAAAATTATTTACATTACAAATTGTGGCTCAGGGCATTGAGATTTTGTGTGTAACCTGCCAAAACCAAAGTTTGCTCTGTTTCTGGTCTATTTTGTGAGGTATAATTGTTTTACATGTGGGCTGAAATCAATGTGTAAAATTTGGCTAGTGTATATGGAGATGTGTTTTAAAATTGTGATGACTGCATCTTCTGTTGATCTGTTTGCAGATGTTCTGTCAGGTTGAACAATTAATGAGAGAAAATATAAAGGATAACAAAACCTGGTGATAGTCACAGCAGGACTGTCTTTTTTTTGATAATGGTGTGATTGCAGCTGATGTCATTCTGAATTCACAATTGTTTCTTTTCCATTACTTTCTAAATTAATAAAGCTAAATAAACAAGCACTCTTGTTTATTTAGCTTTATTAAAATACCTATTTCTCGTGTTTCTTATGTGAACTTTATTTGTTGACCTGCTTTTTCATTTTGTCTCAATAAATCCAGGCTGAATACAGAATATCATCCATTTTTGTTTGCCATATCTAACAATTATTGCAGTGCAGCAGCTTTGAATACGGGATCCTGAACTGTCAGCTGTTCAGCATGAATGTGCATAACTATACAGAAGTAAAAACGGGATCAGGCACACTCAGCAGAACCCTGCATTATTACACAGTTTGTGTCACTGTGCCTGCTACAGACCATGATTACACCAAGTGATGATGTAGTGCTGCCAAGTAATGGTGCTAGGTTTTGAATGTGTGACAGCAGAGACCACTGGGCAGGGGGAAGACGTGGTGGTGCCAGTTGATGAGTTTTTTCAGTAGGCTGGAAATGCCTCCAGGTCTTTCTCCTCTCCTTTTTTTGTCTCCCACCATCCACCCCTCTCCCTTTTCATCCACCTGTTTTCCCATCCTCATTGTGTCTCTGTGTCTTTGGCTGAAGTCTGCTGGTGTCGGAGCGGGGGTGGGGACAGTTTTGACACCACTGTGTGTCTCCGTGTGTGTGTGTGTTATGAAATACAAATACAGAGTGTGGGTGTTTGTATGAGCATGCGCCTGTAAGCCTCACTCTATGCTAATGGTTCTAATAGGGGGAAGTGCTTGCCCAGTCCCTGTTCATTAAACCAGACTATGTGCAAAGGTGGACACAAGAGGAGGAGGAAGGAAGAGAGAGAGAAAAGCAGTCTGCCTGTCTGCCACACCCGGCCTTCTTGCTTTCTCCTCCTGCCATCATTCCTCCCTTTTCTTCCTTCTTTCCTTCTCCTCCTCTGCTCTTCTAGTGTGGTGTTTCCATGAGAACAGAGAGCGCTGGGTATCGAGGGGGGGTTGAAGAGAGAGCGAGGGTGGGTGGGTGGGTGCGTGGTTTTGGTGATGTGGGTGACGTGTTCTAAAAGCACTGAGCGTGCATGTGAATATGTAGGGGTGTGTGTGTGTGTGTGTGTGTGTGTGTCTGCATGCATCAGCGCTCATCGCTGCTCTCTTTCATACGTCTGTGCTGGCAGGAGCTGCTCCCTGGCTGAGCCAGAAAACGCGCTTTTGGCATTTCCCTGAAAATTTGGGCACTGCACATTCAGGCATATAATCTGACACACTGAAAGCCTTCACAATCTGAGAAGTAGACAAGACCTCCCACCCCTCATTCCCCCCTCCCCACTCCTCATACTGGAGCTAAACAAAAAGAATACAGACATCTTCTCATCTGTGTGTGTGTGTGTGTGTGTGAAAGGGGTGGGAAGTAATGCAAAAGTTAAATTTGAGCAGAATAAAATGAAACCACTTTGGCAAATCCTGGCTGGAGGTGTCCACTCAGTTATCAAAGGGGGCTGCCTTTTTGGGTGGGGCCGCAGCTTTAGCTGGAGCTAGGCTGAAAGGGAGGAGGCAGAGGAGGGTGAGAACATGTAGAAGAGAGGAGTGCTGATCTAAAAGTGATGGTGGAGGAGGAGGAGAGAGGGGAAGGGAGGGGCTTAAAGGATGGGCTTGTAGGCATTGTCAGGCAGAGAGTAAGAGAGAGAAAAGAGTTGCACCCAGGCAGCGAAGAGCGTGTGTGTGCAAACTGGGATGAATAAATGCACTGGAAGGCTTAGCTGGTGATACAGCCAGAGAGACAGAACGAGAGGGCGTGTGTGTGTGTGTGTGTGCACGAAAGTGAGTGAGAGAGAGCGAGAGGGAGAGGGTGAGAGAGAAGAAGTGAAAGAGAAGGAAAAAAGGGAAGAAAGAAGCAGAGAAGAGAAAGGGAGGATACTACAACTCCAACTATGCTGTGCTGCATAAGACGAACCAAACCGGTAAAGTGCACCACTTTGCTTTCTCCAGCATCCTCAGCATCTTTTTCCTATCGCTAAATGATTCATTTCATCTCTGAACTTTTGTCACAGGCTGCCTGGTAGTCAGATTAGGAGGCTTTGGGGGTTGGGTGGGGGAGATTAGAGGGAAGCATTGGGCTCATTTGCTTTGACTCTGGGCCCGACTTCTCTTCATAGAAATCTATCCACAAAGCCCTGACACGCCTAGTTAATGTGATTATCCCGCATGAATGGATGTTGCCACAGTGTCTTTCAGACCTCACACTGCTCCGGTGAGGGGGCAAAAGGCTGGAACATAATCTTGGCCAGCTGTTTTTTTTTTTTTTTTTTTATTGATTGAACACTTGGAGACAAAAAGTTAAAGATTATGAATGGGAACTATATTGGTTGATATAAAAGATGAGAAACTCTCCAAAAGTCAGAATCTATCATTCTTAATGATGCTTCATATTAATTGGAACAACCTTCAGTGATGTCTTCATTGATACCTTAAATGAGGGGTGTTTGAGTGTCTTTTGTAATCGGGTTATCTTGAGCAGTAGTTGGTGACAGGGGAGAAAAAATTTCCACAGCGAGGAAGAAAATGGGTGGGGTACGGCTTGAGTTTGCCGGCACCATCATGTCAGTGGCCTCGTGGGAATACAATGGAAATGAGTGAGTATAAATGGTTTATCACAGCCCTCCAGCTTTTTACAAGTGGATGCAGTCAGTGGAGAGGTTGTGTGAAGAGAGTGCTTGTTCAAAGGGTGTTAAAGGGTGCTTTATGAAAACCAGAGTCCAGTCTCAGTGGTGGAGGATAGCAAGGAAGAGAAGGAGGTAGCATTCATCATGGTCATTCTGTGTGATCTCAGAGAGGTTCAGGCTGCTACCTCAGACATATTGGGAATTTATCAGACTCATAACATGTTGGATTCTGATGGTCCTTGATTGCTTCTTAAATGTCAGCTCACATGAGTCATATTAGCTCTGGCAAGGAGGGAGGAGAGAGAGTGGTAGAGCTAAGAGACATGCACGAGGCTGCATGGAGAGATGCAGGCAGGGAGGGAGCATGGCTGCTGCACATGGAGGTGATCTGGGGTGAAGATGCAAAAGGAAAAGACAGCTCAAAAGGGAGGCATGGCGGCAGAGACAGGGATGCTGCAAAGGTGATTAAAAAAAGGGAATGAAGAGGAAAAACAGTGGTGGCTGCAGCCAGCAGGAGATAATAGGTGGAGCAAGTGAGCGAGCTCAAAGGTGAGTAAGATCAAAGTGGGGGAGGACGAGTTAAGGAATAAAAAGCCGGCATGCATGCTGCAGACAGCAGCCATGTGGGTGAGGCTGCACACCTCATCGCTGGGGAGAGATATCCCCCCCGGGCCAGGAGCACTTATCCTCATCTTCCCGCTTCTAAGAATAAATGAATCTGGACACACACTGTGGTCCTCATGGCTGGATGAGCAAAGAGCATGATTTTCTGCTTTTTAGCACAGTAATGCTGGACCATGTCTTTGTGGAGCACTAAGTGCTGCTGCAGCATCATTTTAGTGTACAGGAGTGGCTGCTAGCACCTACTTTAGGAATCCCCTGCTGCCCCAAATTATGGCTATATCTTTGCCGGCGCATGCCTTCCAGCTTTATTTCTGCATCCAGGTCCTACCTAAATTCAAACTTGTCTCCAACTCCACCTCACATTTTTAGTTGAAGTTGTTATTTCTCACCCTCTTGGGCTCTACCTGAATTCCACCTGCACCAAGGTTTTCAGTTTTATCTTGGGACCTATTTTATCATCTCAGCTATTAAGATCTTTTTCTCTACCTGAATTGTTCCTTCTTCTCTTTTGGCTGCTCTTGCACTCCAACTCCAAGCCGAAGCATGAGACCACTGTCTCTGTTCCTCTGCCAACTAGCCCCCACCTCTCATGTCCAGCCCTCTCCTTCCTCTTCTTCCTTTCCATCCTTATCCTCGGCCCCCTATGAGATCAGCGCTGATTCCAGAGCCTTTGTTCAGGCAGAGAGCCGGTGTAATTCAATTAAAGGCTGCTCCGGAGGATGTAATGAAGCTAGCATATGGCTGTTAGTGGTTGCTGCAAAGCATCTTTTCCTAGACTGTGGTGAAAATAAAAAAAAAAAAAAGATAAAGAAACGTTACATCCTAATGAAATCACCATCAAGGGAGAGGCAGCGAGTGAGAGAGAGGGTGAGTGGGGATTGTGGCAGCCACCACCTGAGCTGAGTCCCCCCTCCCACTTCTCTCTCCTCATCTGCAGGAGACAGCCGGCTAAAAGGGTGTGGTGCTTTGCTGTGCCTGTGTGTGTATGTGAGTGAGACTGAGAGAGACGGAGAGTGAGTGGGTGGCAGTTTGCTCACCGAGAAGAAGAGTGAAAGACAAGAGAAAGAGAATGAGGAAGAGATGCTCAGTGGTTGCAGACTGCAGCCTTTGCTCTTTGGTGTCTGGATGCTTATTGGAGACAAGCATACAGACATTCAAATCTTGTGGAGGCTTTCAGCGAGGGGCGCTCTACTGAGCCTTAGCTCACCTGGGTGACCAAAGTTTGAGAAGTATATGCTCTAAATGATTGCCATTTGGTTTTTATTTTGTTATTATCGTTGATATGCGAGCAATTTCCATTGTTAAATTCACGAGGCTTTTGTAGAAAAAATACATAAATATATATATATTTAGCCTCTGCACCTGTTGGCTTTGTGACTGAAGAGATTCTGCAAAGCATCGCTGAGCAACATTATCATTGTGAATGCAAAAATTACTCTTAATAGCTCCGTAATTGTATTTGATGTAGAACTATCAAATATTTATTTTAAAAAGATCTTCTTGGTCTGTATGCACATCATTGTGTATGCATTAGCTTGCGCTGTTGCTCTGTGGTTGCTCAGGCAGCGTCTTCCTCACCACTTCCATCCTTTCTCCTTCCTTCCCCCTCCCGGAACAAGTCCCTAATGGCATTTTCAGGGAGGCTGCGGAAAGGTGGCAAATTGTTAGAGTGTGTCCCCATTGGGTGTATGGGGGTGGGGTGGGGGGATGGTGATGTGAGTGGCTATGGATAAAGCTGGTAAAGCCATTGGCTGTGTGGGGTGTGGTTTTCCCGGTGGCCAGCCAAGGCCAGAGGCGAACTGCAGCTGATGGCAAAACTCTGATTGACACATTCAGCCAGTAGATGATGGTCTGAAGACATTTTTGCTCAGTTATTTTTTACTTTTACAAACCAGTCAAGACAGAGGAGAGGTGTTTGTTCTCTGCAGGACTGTGTAGGTAGATGCGAGTGATTGTGGGTTACTTACATCAAAGCATGACGCCTTAGACATCACAACACACTCAAGGCTTTTTATTACAATCAAAACTGACATTGTCTGACTTCACATGACAAAGATTTCACATTTTATGTGTCCTTCCTCTGTATCTATGGCAACCAAAATGAGTATGCACAAGAGAGAAAACTCTATTAGCTGATTTTTATTAAAAAGTAATTTGATCAGCAGGATAATGCAAATATCTTGCCTTGTCGGAAATGAATTGAGGAAGAGCATGAACAGGCATGAAGTCTTTGTTTAAGCCGAGCGTACCTTGTAGTGTGCTGTACCTGAGGGATGCAACTCTGTATTTATGAATGAAAATGTGCGCCGCAAAGGGACAGAGTGGAAAAACGCCCGCAGGAGGATTCCTATGTGACCGAGGCCTCAATTAACAGCTCTTCAAGAAGCTTTGTAAAGCATTTGCAACTACGTTCCTGTTGAGACAAAATGGGATTTTCCATATTCCATAGCCAACAAAGCAGAGCTTTAGCCACTGCTAGCCTGTATATTACAGCTCAATGAGCTTAACATGACAAGTCTAGCATCCTCCTGAAAAACGTGACAATGCAGCATCACTGAAGAGTGAAATGCAGACGAATGCAGTTGATGAAACTGTTGATGTGAAGGTGATGGCGTTTCCCGCCCTCATCCGCTGATATGAGATCACTCAGCAGTCTGCTGATGCTTTATTATATTTACACTCATCTATAAAGTAGATGATATTACCTCTGTTCCAACAATGATGTCATACCCCTCCACAGCCTTCTCTATATTCCCAAACACTCTCATCAATCCTTTTCTCTGTCCGCCTGACTCACTGAATGCAGTCGGTAAGTAATTTGGTTTGGAGTTAAGTGCACAGGTCAAGTTTTTTGGCAATTGCAAGCTTCTATGAGATCAGACCAATAAAAGTCAAACAAGTCTCTGGAGGCCTGCATATTACTAAGAGGAGAGGGCCGGGCAGTGCAGCTTTGTCTGTCTCTATGCCAGCCTAATGAAAGGACTCATTCTTATGTTTATTACAATTTATTACACTTAATAGCCAATTGACAAATGTTTCCAGTCCATTTTTTCGTGAGCTTCTGTCAAAAAGTTATAGGCAATTATTTTTTTTCCAGCACTAGGTAACTGTATTGACATCCTTGTTTAGTGTAAATCCATACTGGTTTATCCCCAAGACTAAATCTAACAGCTACATTTAACAGTGTTAACACGGTCCTAACACAAATCCAACCTCAAAAATGTTATAGCAGTTTAAGCAAGTGCTACTTTCTAAACCTTGAAACTTAGCCAAAAAGTTGGGTGGTTATTTATTCAGGGAACTAAGATTGGAAGCTTCATTATATTTGCATTAAGTGGTTAATTTCACATAATCCAATAATAATTTACACAGTTCTCAGTATGAACGACATACTGAGAACACAATTTGTAATGTGTTTTCAGTAAAAGAACAATTAAAGTATTGTTAACAGCAAAAAAGTTATGAAGGTTTAACTGAACACCATTTTACATATTTTTGCACTACATTTTGTCATGTTTTTACTCTGCGTAGAAACTCTTAACACAGGAAGTTTATTAGTGGCACACAACCTCCTGCTTGCCTTTCCTGTGTAAATAATTACTGGATTATGTGAAATTAACCACTTAATGCAAATATAATGAAGATTCTTTCACTAATTACTATTTGCTTAAACCACTTTGGTCTTGACCCCTCTGCAATCAGCTGCTACCTTCAGGCCTAAAATACTCTATTCGGATTAAGCTATTGATTGCTTTTTCTGCAGGCACTTTTTTTTTTTTTTAACTTTAAAATTTTATCAGGGCAAAATAATTTAGGAGGATGGGTTGCTATGGAGCAGTAGAATTTATTATCTGAACCCATGGGAGGAAATGTGAAGGAGGGAGACTGGCGCACCTTATTGCACTGACACACTGACCCTGAAGAGAACATGTTGGTTTAGGGGCTCTGACTCTGACAGTAAATCATCCGACTCTGATGTGATTCCCTGGGCAGGCAGCTTTCCAATTTAGACCTTACATCACATCCATTGACACTAACAGAGGCAGAAGGAAACAAAGGTACAGTAGCAGTGATGAGGACACAATTTCCACTCAGATTTCTACATCATCCTGCTGCCTAATGACACAAACTACCAACATTAATACACACATGCCCATTAACCCTTTCATTCCTCCACGCCCTGCAGCTGAATTGCAACCCCTCCGTAGCTGTTCCAGATTGCTCTGTCTTAATTTATGTGCTCCCATTGGCCCACTCCACCCGAGGGGTCAGATGGACTGCCAATCAGGGTGATATGTGGTCTTTCATAGCGCCAACCAGCATGCAGAGCTGTGATGAGTTAGCACTCTGGTTGTCAAGGTAACCTTTGATGGTTGGGAGGGGTATGGCAGTGAATGCTGAGGAGATTTTTGTGCAGGCATCTCATTCAGATGGGAAGCACCAACCGTACACAGAAGATAGAGATGGCTTTTACAGTTTTTAGAAAATCATTAGCAGAAAATTGACTCGGCACGGGACAAATGGATGCTGAGGAGAGGATTTACCAAATGTAATTCAGCAACATGCAAAAACAATATCAGCCTTCTGCCTAGGTTGAACCATCATAATAAATACTCTGAGATATTTGTCTTCCCTTAAATCCCAGTGTGCCTAATTAATTATGTGGAGACAATCCACCCCCACATGTTCCCACACACACACACACAACTTTGATTTCACAACACTAAATCTTCTATTTCTGTCACATAAAATGATACTACAGGTCTATATTTTCCGGAGTCAGTCACTGGCCCCTGCTAAATCATTTCAAGCTGGAAGGAAAATGTGTCCCAAACCATTTAGAAGCTGCCGTTTCCCCATTCACTTCTCTACTAGCATAAATAAATTATTACAGCCTCCATGCTGCTGGACAATTCTGCTGCTTAATTATGCTTACTTATATTGATTTGAGATGAACATTGTTTTCAGGTTATTGACTTGTAAATATTTTACATTGATTTATTTTCCTATTCATTTTGAATGTGTTGATTTATTTTGTTTGCCACTTTCAGTACTCATCATTCATGCTTTTGTTGGATTTGATTTCTTTTTATTAGATTTATATGACTCATAACACAAGCCACTATTTGATGGACAGCTATGGATCCGGTTGCCCAAGGTAAAATCATTAAATCCTGGTTAATCTTACACTCAGCACTGTCCTACTCCTAACTCTTTTCCTCATCTTGTCATATGCCTCCTGAATCTGAACTTTTCCCAGCCTTCCGTTCTTTCTTAATGGTTACAAATACAGCTTATTCAGTTCAATGAAAAAGTCTTTAACCAACTATATACTTAAATTTCAACTTGAGAGCATATTTTATAAAGTTTTTCTTTGAGCATTGGTACCTTTTTAAATCTATACCTTAGTCTAAAGGATTCTTTTCATAGAGATGATTGATTATTAAATCAACTAACTTTGTGATTGTGACCTTTTAACCAGCACAAAGGAGTTTAGGAAACCCACATTTATTTTGTATGAAATTGAGGCTAGCACATCTCCTCCTTTATAAATTATCTGCTGGTTTGGTTTTCTTTATGTTGCTCCAGGTCTTTTGATTTTGTTTAAGGTTAGTCAGTTTAAGTACTCCTAAGCTAGGTTCTAGTCACATACATGCCTTGCATTACAATAAAGTACAAATACATGTGCACTATGAGCAAATAAATAAAAATAAATAAACATCACACTTATTTGCCACTACACACAGATCTGAGATAAATGCTACTCAAATGTCACAATTATAAACCTATGAATCTTGTGTAATGCAATGCATATGCTCAGTCTGCACTAATGAAGAGTCCCTTATCTTAGCATGCTAAATGCTTCAAGTGGCTGTAACTGACTGTAGGAAAAGCTATTTTATTTTTTTTTATCAATTTAGTTAACAATTGCATGGCCACCTGAGGGAAACTCTTGTAGTGTTTAATTCCCTCAAACTTGCACCATTATTAAGTAGGAAAAAAACAAAACTGATTTGGCAGTAAAAGTAATGTACATTATCCACAGTAGAATACAAAACTTTTTTTTATTATTATTTATTTATTACATCAGTTATGTTGTTAGATGTGCCAGCATTAGAAATAGAAAATAGTTCTGAAGCATCTTTAGCACAAGTTAAATGAAAAAGCATCCAATTTCCATTGAAAATCTTTCCACAAATTACATTCTGGAGAATGACTTCAGAAGATCACGTTAGCAGGTTGTCAGTGTAATACAAACCAAGAAGGAGCACAGGGGGGATAAAGACTTTTTCAGTAACTTTTCCTGCTGTTGACCTCTCAGTTCATTACATTTGGACTATGTGTAATGAACAGATAAAAATTCCAGCATGATATTTAGGGATTATGTATGTATATTTTCCTGAAAAAAAAAAAAAAAACCCCTTCAATAAATTTTTCCAGACCTAGATTGCTTCCCCTAAACTTGGACTCTTGGTTTCAGTTGTTAACCTGCATAAATGTCTCTTGCTTCTCAGGTGGAGAAGAATGAAGATGCAGACCAGAAGATTGAACAAGATGGCACCCCCAATAAGCCTGAAGACAAGGCTCACAAGGCTGCCACCAAAATACAGGCGAGCTTCCGTGGACACATAACTCGGAAAAAGATGAAAGATGGAGAAGAAGAGAAGGACGGAGACAGTCCTGCTGCAGAAGAGGCAGCAAATGGAGAGGAGACGAAGAAGGTGGAGGGAGAAGAGGCACCTGCTAAGCAGGAGGAAACTACAGGAGAGGAGGCCAAGAAGGAGGGGGAGGAGACAAACCAGGCCAAAACCCCAGGAGCAGATAAGCCAGCTAACTCTCCTGCAGGCACAGCAACATCTCCCGTAGCGGCAGCTCCAGCTGCTGCCTCTCCCACGGCTGCCACAGCCCCCTCTGAACCTCAGAAAGAGGAGACGAAGGCCGAGGAGAAGCCCAAAGAGGTGGAGGTCACAGCCAAGAGTCCCACCACAGCCACAGCCGAGGAGAAAAAGGAGGAGAAGAGTGAGGAGAAGAAGGAGGAGGCCAGAAAAGCCGATGTGCCTGCTGCTGTCAGTCCGACAGCTGAAAAGGAGGAGCCTAACCAAACAAATGATAAAAAAGGTATGCGGATCACAGAGCTCCATTTAGATAAGAATCTTCTCAAGCGATTTAATTGGACACATTTCTGTGCATGTGTTTGTGACGGTCCTTAGAGACAAAAAATACTGCTAGTCAATTCCAACAATATAGAAGCAATTACTAGGTGTAAAAATGTAATGAAGAGTTGGTAGACATTCAGACAGGCTGCTTGGCAGGCACCTCAGGACATCACTTCGCGTTAAGTCTTTGGGATATAAGGATCATTGGCAGGGCTCCAGCATTCACTGTTTAACACAGAAATGCAGCTCAATATTACTTTAAACAGCCTTGTATCTCTGCCTCAGCTTGATGGATTCTCTATACTGATGTGGTAATGTTTAGGAGAGAAATGCAGAGTTGAAGAATAATTATCTCTGAGAATGATGTGCTGAGCATTTTAGGAGTAACCAAAACTGTATTTAAGAAGCAGAGATTACTTGTTATTTAAGGAGAACGCACCATGCCTGTTAAATCATTCCAGATCTTCTGAATATATTACACAGCTTTATTTAAAGTTGACTGAAGTACATTTAAATTCCCCATTGTCACGTTTTTAATATGAACAACAGATATTGATGAATACTAAGTTTTTAAGCAAACCAGAGTGCAAGTTCCAGTAAGAGCAGAGACAACCCAAAGCCATGCAGCAGACTCTGACAACATGCTCTTGACATGAGTTGATATTTCTGGTCCAAGGACTCTCAGACTGGGTCAGACAGGTGGGTAGTGGAGCATGCTCAGTGCGGAGTCGGTGGGGGTGTGAAATGGTGAAGCACACAGACATATCAAGTCGAGAACTACAAAGAAACTAGGTCACCTGTCTCCCTGTTGTCATAGTTACCACCTCAAAGGGGATAGCTGGCCCTGCGTGGAGAAGAGCTGCCATAACAGGTGCTCTGATTTAAATGAATGATTAATGATCCCTTAAAGGTAACGGTCAATGCTGGGGAGGCATGTCATAAACAAGCACAACCTGACAAGGAACATCTAATTACCTAGATTTTTGCTCGCCACTGCGAGCAATAAATGGCTGGACTCACTGAACTGACTCAGAGTAAATTAAAATTTATTACTGAATAACTTGGTTAGGCTTCCTAATGTGCAGATTGGTGTAATATACTGAAGAACACTGTCGGATATAAGAGGCCTGTGTCTGACACTTGTTTCATTCAAAATTGATTTTCATAGCATCAAACTGTTCCTTATTGAATAATCTGGAAATAATTTAGTATTAATTACAAAGGGGAACATGAGTAAAAGCCATTAAAATGTTTCTAATGCTACAGAACAATGAGCTGTATAACAATAACAAATCTGTTACTTAAAAGTCCTTAGCTCTAGATATCAAACAAGTCTTTAATGATTGTAGGTTCAAGCAGTGAAATTTTTTCATCAAAATCTTGCTGTATTGGGATCCAGATTCAATGATGCACCGAATGTTCAGTAATTACAAAAAAGTTCTTTGAAGGTCTTTATTTTAAGATTTTCTGTTTTCAGTTTTGATCAGTTCTCATCTGAGCTTGCTTTCATAACCATCAAGTGGTTGTTTAGAAATAGTACATTTAGTAACTAACCAAGTCTGGACATTTAAAATAACAAACAAAAGAGATAGAAAAAAGACAAAATTACTTGCAAAGATAAATTTCAAATACTTTTAAATATTACTGACAGAATTTATCCAAAAGGAGTACCTGCTATAAACAATCAAATGTCATCTGCATAGTATGTTACATCAGATCTCTGTCTTTATGAAACAGTCTTTTGATGACTGTTGATATTCTGTCAGCCAAGTTGCTTTAAAACAAGTGGAAAATAACAGGTGGCAACATGTGGATTTTATTCATATAAATTCTAATCCAGCCATTTTCTCACACTGGTTGCTTTCTTCAACGGTTCTCTGCTGGTCCCAATGATGCCATGGATAATCTGGAGCAAATGCCACAACATTAGAAACAAGCATTGGCTCAGGAAATTGAATGAGACTGCATTTACTACACACACATTCAGCAGCCATGGAGAAGGACATTCTTGAATTTGTCATGCCAGCTAACAAGCTAATTACCTTTACCTGGAAGATCTACTATGACTCATTCTGTCTTGAGTCACACATTAGTGCAGCCATATGATCGTCCCACTTTTCCCTGCACCTCTTCACACATATACACTAAAACACTTTTATGCACTTCATCACCCCAGGCCCGCTGCCATGATGTCATCTGCTTTTTTTTTTTTTTTTAATTATTAAAAAAGTATGAGATCATCCAAGTGTGACATCGCCTCTCAAAGAGCACTCTACTAATATGAGTCTGTCTGGCACATCTGGAACTTAAGTATTTACTTATTAATACAACCTTGACTGGTATGATTGTCTTGTTGTTTTAAAAATGTTTGGAGAGAAAAACTCATTAGACAGAATGTAAAATAAAAACACCAGAGCAACATAACCCACAGCCTACAAACCTACATGTAGGTTTGTGAGGAACCAACGATTCACATTTAGCAACAGCCAACTCTGGTTGTTATTGTAGCCCAGTCCTTCCCTGGAGGCATCACACATAATCAGATGTGGCAGGCCAAGATGCTGCTGTTAGCATTGTGATGTCTGTCCAAGGGTTTCATGGGTCCATTAGGAGCCCTCTTCTCCTTCATTATTTACACAAGTAGAAGGGAATTTTTTGGCATTAGCTTGAAGCTTGAAATGGTGTGCTCTGGATGAAAAATATAAAATTATTTTGCCCTTTTTTCAAGATTTTTTTTCCCCATAATGTTATTTTTATCCAATGTTTAATCAGACATGACTTTTTAAAGCTCCAAAGCTTACATTTAATATTTGCAGCACTTTTCAGGATCTTAAAAAAACATGTAGACTTTTATCATTCTAATCTAACAGTAGTTGGCTAAAATTAGCTTTTATAACTTTTCTTCTCAAACTCACGTTTCCTTTTTCTCCTTCCTTTTCCTTGGTTTACATTTATTCCCTTTGTCTTCTCCCCTCAATTCCCCACAGATGCTGCAGAGGAGTCAAAAGCGGAGGAGAATGCCCACCCAGATGGGGCTGCGGAGACCTCTGAGGCCAAGGAAGACTAAAGGCAAAGTCTTAGCCACTGGAAATCAGAATTAAGAGAAATGATGAATAACACAAAAACAAAAATCTAAAAAGGTTGCTCTTTGCCTTCCCAATGTCAAGGGCAGTCAGTTTCTATTTGTTTGTCATTTTTTGTGTGGCAATGATTTTCTCATGTTGGGGGAGTTTCCAACGTGAAGTTTTTTGGCTCAAGCTAATAGTGTGATGGTGATGATGATGATGTCTGTATTAATGAGTGTGAAAAATGATATTACCTTGATGATGATAATGATGTTGCAAAGATAAAAAGCTTCACTACTAAGTATAAGTGAAACATGACTGGATTGTCTGCTTCCAACTGGACCTCTCACACATTTAAAATGCATTGCCAATGCATCATGGTTCATTTGCATTGTAATGCACTTTTTTTTTTTTTATCACACTGCGAAAACAAAAATCTGTTCTGCAAATGCATGCACAAAAACAAGTCAGTTTTCAAATGCAACTCCAGTTTTCAGCACCGCGCAAGTGTATTGAGAACACAGCAACATGTCTGATGGGTACTCGAATGTATATCTAAATGTGTGAGATTTCTAGTTGGGTAGTTTTATTCCATATCCAAAATAAGACAATAAAATTTCTGCTCTTTCTATTCAGCTTGAGTCACTCAAGCTTGGTTTACACCCCTTTTACAAACTCTGTCAATCCACATTTACAGTAAAGGACCTGTTGCCATTTAAATCCTATAATAAACTATAGTAAATTACTAGAGTATTGATGTAACTGGCTCTTATATATATTGACTTGTGTTCTGCCAAGCAAGCGTGAGAACAGTAGCATGAACCATGGAACCAGATGCATGATGGGAACTCTCCCTCCGAGAGGAACTTCTTCGCAGTCACAAAATCTTAAGAGGTGTGGCGGCTTCTTTTTAATGTCTTTGGTGTTGTTATGACAGTTTCTATGAATTGGGGAAAAAAAAAATTGCTCTTGCACTGATGTTACTGAAAAAAAGATAAAAAATCTGAAAAAGAAAAATTTAAAGATACGAAATTTTTTTCCTATGTTCCAGTGAGTACAATGTCCAGTTTCAACCTTATCAAAGAGTTCAAACTTGTGAAAAAAATGATGAAAAAAATAAAAAATGGTTTCAATGTCTGTTTTCAAAATAAAGCAAATGTGCCAATTACCATCCTAAGCAGTTGAGTTTGTTTAAAGCTGAGTTGTTGTGTCTAATGGTTGCAGAAGAAGAATGCCTCAAGCTATTTACAAATATATAAAAATAATGATTTTATTTCAAATCGTAAATGGACTGTATTTGTATAACACTTTTTTCAAGTCAAGAAGATCCCAAAGTACTTCAAACTACATTTAGTCATTCAC
The DNA here is from genome assembly GCA_903067095.1 of Girardinus metallicus. Classification (NCBI taxonomy): domain Eukaryota; kingdom Metazoa; phylum Chordata; class Actinopteri; order Cyprinodontiformes; family Poeciliidae; genus Girardinus; species Girardinus metallicus. The sequence goes on from CAEGAE010010090.1 coordinate 133,077, forward strand.
AACGTTGCCATGCACCAGCACCTTCAAGCCCTCTGACCACCAGCAGCAGGCAAGGCCGGTGAAGTGATTTTGTCCAAGGACACAACGAGAGACAGACGGAAAGGATTCTGAACCAGCAACCCTCTGGTTACAGCAATGTCTTCTAACCCTGTTGCTCTGCATGTTTTAGATTTTTCCCTGCTTCAAACACACATAATTTCAACAGATGGCTGATCAACTGCAACCATCTGAATCAGGTGAATTAAATAAAGGAAACATCTAAAGCATGCAGGCCAGAGTGCCACAAGGACCACGGTTGGGAAACACTCTTATCACCGTCACTTCAAGTAGACAGTTAATTTGACAACAGACATAAAAGCTGGAAATGTGCATTTTTTTTTATGCAAACCAGCAGAATAAGGCACAATGTCTTCAAGATGGTATCAAAGTGCTTATTACCTGATCCTTAGTATTTAAAATATGTGTGGAATATGCTACTATTGGCAGTCATAGCATACAAATGCTGCCTTGGTAGCATATGACTAAAAGCACAATGAGGCACCTTTACAATAATACTTTGCACATGGGTTAAGTAATGACGTTTCTATCCATCCCATGTATGAGGTTGAGGTCCTGATAAAGCATTTCATTTTCAAAGATCATTGATTCTAACCCTAACCATGTTCACACAGTAGGGGAGACAAAACCAGGCATTGCTCAAAAGAGAACTAGCAGCTGTTTCACCAGCTATTAAATTTTATGTAGTTCAGTGAAAAGCTCTAAGTTTAAGAAACAGGAGAACAGATTTTCACTAAATTTGATCTGTAACCCATAACATCCAATTGTTAGCTTAGCATATGATTGTAGCTGTCTCATATATTGTCAAAAACTAATTAAAGAGGAGTCAGAACATTGTTGTTGCTTCCTTTAGTTAGTTAATCTCTGATGGAGCAGCATATTAAGGCTAAACTACAGAAACTCTATTTTTGGATAAAATATCTGTCATGAAGACAAACAGATCGGACAATGAGCATCACTGATAAGTAAGTTAGGTGAAGCATAACAACAATCCAATGTAGACTCAATGACAACTTCATAATGCACGAATATCCAACTGCTTGTTAACATAAATGGGAATTTAGTCAATCATTGCAACAGCAAGATACATTAAAGTATCTGATGTGGCGAATATTACTTGAAGATGTTCAGACTGTGCATCAGAATGGGGAAGAAAGGAAATTTAAGTGACTTTGAATGAGACATGGTGTGAGTGAGTATTCCAACAACCATGCAATAATAAGCAGGTATAGACAATGGATAGACAGTGACAGTATCCATCCATTGTCATGCACATCTTCTGGCACTCGTGCACAAGAGTTGCTCAAGCTTACAGAGGATGGTCCACAAAAGATAAAATGTATAACCTCAAAGACGTTGCACAAATTATACTGGTTTCATGAGTCTAGATTTTGGCTGAAACATTCAGATGGTGTGATTAGAATTTGGTGTAAGCTTGAAACCATTTTGCCTTGCATAAACAGCTAGGGACTGATGGTGTAATGGTGTGGAGGATATTTTGTTAGTGGATTTTTGAACTTTTAGTACTAAATGAACCCAATAGAATATGAGGTTTGCTGTATTGTTACATTGTGCCTGCTTTCTGATGGATACTTCCAGCAGAATCATGCAGAATGCAACAAGGCTGACATAATATAAAATTTGTTTCTTAAACTTGTACCCGTTTTATTTCAGTGGTTTTTTCAGTCACCATATGCTAATTCAACATAGAGGCATTTAATGTGGTCTAAGCGCAGATTCAATGCATGGATGTTTAACTGACAAATCTACAGCAAACGCATATGAACCAAAATCTCTGAAGAACCACAGAATCAAATAAAATATTCTGAGTTTAGACTGTCTATCACTGATGAAAAGATATTTTAATTTTAGTTGTCAAGCTTTTGATCTAGGACTCAATATTTACCAATGCTTGTTATTAAGTAACACAAATCATTATCAGGGGCAAAAATCTTGGTTGGGATAGTTCAAATATTTCCCTCAAAGAAGGAATGCCATTCTGGGGTTAAACCTTCAGATGTCTTCTGCATTTCATTTCTCAGCCACATATATCTGCATCCCCTGCGACAGACTGGTGACCTGTCCAGGGTGTACCCCGCCTCTCACCCGGAACGTAGCTGGAGATGGGCACCAGCA
>CAEGAE010010096.1:0-24510 GCA_903067095.1 Girardinus metallicus
TTTAAGATGCTTATTGGTCCCCCGGAAAAAGACAAAAACCCGGACATTATCATGACTCAATAAAATCCTCCCAGGCCGAACTTGAAAACTGGATGTTATGCTGCTAACACTTAGCTTTCGTCAACAACTCAGGCGGAAGTGAGAGAGTAAATAAAGTCCCGGCCAGAACACGGTGCGCTAAGTAATAACACATAATATAATGGGGCTTCGAGGCAGATCAGTTTTCCTTGAAGAATTTTAATAATCGAGGTGCTTGAATCACTCGAGGAATCGTTTCAGCCCTAATCCAGAATGTCTCCTCGAAAGCTCCTGGTTTCATTTTTCTACTTGACTACTTTCAGGAGTTACTGATGAGTACAGAGGGGGAGAGAGCTGGGATTTAAACTTAAACAGTGCATCATAATGTCAATGTAACTAAAATTTGGAAATCTTAAGTTACAGTACCACAGAACAAACTGAATGTTTACTTTAATTTGACTGTGTTTTCTTCTGTGCCACTCGCAGCGAGCATGAAAAATAAATCGGACAGTCCACATCTTCCTGGTGGTGAGTATAATTTAAAGTAAAAAATTGCAAAATGAAAATTTGTTCTTCACGAATAATTTTGTAGGATCCTTCGACAGCGTAGTAAAACCATGGTCAATTTTTTTTTAAAGTAAATTGTAAATTTCAGCCCAAAAACCCTGAAATTTTGAGATTAATCTCAGAAATTTTCTACAAAAAACTTAGAAATGTGAGTTTCTAAAGTTTACATTTTCAACTTTTTAAAGTAAAATTTTTTTTCTAGAAAATTTCTGAGATTAATCTCAAAATTTTTTCTATGTACAATTACTCTAAAACCGTTCGGTGGGATTCTGCTGCGTTCTAAATAAAAGTAGCTTCTCACATGTATTTTGGGGTAGTTTGACATCAGTTGCAGTGTTTTGGGTCTCTTGGCAGATCACCTGTTTGAAGTGGCTGTCGAAGTGAATTTCAGTCACGATTTGGAGGATTCCTGGGACAGTCTGGCTCGGCTGCTGCTGCTGTCAGTAAAGACTTTGGTATGTCGTTTCAAAAGAGAAAACTCTATGGTCTAAACACAAGGAACGGGATTTCACCGATCTGATACAAGCTCAGTTACCTTTTGTGTTTCTACAGATCAGCAAACAGCTGGAAGCTCTTCACACACGACTTTCCCTCTCGTCAAAAAGAATTAAGAGGTTTGGTCAGAACGGTTAGGCTACGTTCACACAGGATGTTTTGATGCTTAATTCTGATTTTCTTTATCTTTTTGCTGAAGTAATTTTTTTTTTTTATTGTTTTTTTTTTGTGGTATTCATAATTGATGAACTAATTAAAACCGACCGCAATTTGACTTCCTTGCCAACGGTTTACAACACCAAGGCGACTTGCATGCGGGTGACGTCAAGAACGTTGATGTCACACAACAGCGCGCTGTTTATGGAAGCTTATAAATACTAGAATTCAAAGCGTAGGTCAACAATGTCACAAGATCATAACAAAACAAAGTAAGCTAATAATAAAAAGAAAGCACAACTATCAGCAATGGCCTTTTGTGGAGCAACTTGACGTCAACTTCTGTAGAGAAATCTGTTTGAATGCTTAGTCAGAATTGAGTGGTGGGATTTTGAGGTGATGCACTTGAAGAGATTTCATTCGTACTTTCAGAATTATTGTCAGCCATTGTTCACGTTTAGCTTTACCCAGTCTTTCTGGTGCAGTATTATGATTCGTGTTTCACATCAACGACCTAAAAGCCTGTTAAAATACGACATGACTGTTCAGACTGCAGACACTTTGAAAACAATTGGATGTGTATTTGATTTTTGGGGGTGAAAAGACTGGAATTGGGACGGTCAGACTGTGGTGGAAAAGTTGGATAATCGGTCACAGGGGGGCAAAATAAAAAGCTGATTTGAGTTGCAACTGCTTGCCGTGTGAATGTAGCTTAAGATGTTGAGTTTCTGTTTGGAGACAGAAAATCAAAACTCCAGTGAAATAAAGAATAGTTTGTGAAAACTGTTTCCTGGTGATCCTGTGTGCAGGCTGAATGCAGGAGCGCTCTACATCCTTTGGCTGCAGATCAGTCATGGGCTTGGAGACGTGCAGATCCACAGGGCCGTCCACTCAGCCATGCAGGGGCTCCTCGCCACAGGCGTCAACCTGAGAGTCAACCACAGGAGCGCCGTCATCATGTCTGTGTCCACGGCAGGTATCACGTCTGGGTTTCTTGAATCTCTGATATGAACTGGGTTTAGATGAGATGCTATGAAGATTCTGAACAGCTCAAAAACAAATGCCTGGTTATTGACTAACTTTCCACTAAAGATTCTGAAAACTGCTGAATCTTTTTGTAATAAAAGAAGAACTTAATGCAATAAAGGTTGAAAACGGAGATGTTATTTGTGTAATCAGTAGCCAACTGTGTGCGTTTCTTTCAGATGTGAATGAATGTGGGACCCAGCTGGTCCTGTGTGACGCTAATGCAGACTGCGTGAACCACTTTGGCACATACGCCTGCCGCTGCAGAGCAGGCTTTAGGGATGAGTCCCATCTGGGATCCGGGGGAACCACCTGCACGGAAGCGCAGCCAGCAGGTACGGTTGATCTGACCGACTGCACAGCCTCGTTTAAAGTTTTGAAACCACAACTGCAGTTTTTATAATTTTACATGAGTCTATGATGTTAGAGCAATCATTAATTTAACCACAAGGAAACCCAAGCTATTATTCTGGCTTTGGATCAAAGGGCCTTCTTGATGAAGGTATTTTGCTGCTATCAGAGATTTCATCATGAACTTTAAGAAGAAGTTGAGGTGTTGTGCAAAAAACTGCCTAAAAAGAAAAATATGCAAGCTTAGTCTCCTAAAAACCATTCAGCAAAGAATACCTTATTGGATTGTGACCTAACGGGGTAGGAAGAGAGTTTTGCACACCGGCCTGGTGTCAAGAAGGACATTTAACATTTTATTGGATGTATTTCACATGGATATTGATCACGCGTCTATCGTGAAATGTAATATTGAGTTATTGGGCTGCCCTAGTGTTGACTGACTTGTGAATGAAAACACATTTTATGTCCAGAATTGTTGTTCCATTAACTTGTTGATAGTTTATTTTGTCTTTATCAAATAATACTGAAACATTTAAAGGGCCAGCATTATGTTTTCCAGCCACTTATGCCTTTTTATAGCACAGTCAAATAACGGTCACCTTCAGTTGTTAGAAAATTCTATAACTATGACTTTAGATAATGTGACCTCATAATTTAGCACCTTGAAATGGGACCTGTTTCTTTAAGAAACTCCTGTTCTTTCTCAAACTCCACCTTCAGGAAGTCATCACGACATCCCTCCTCTATTAACCCTTTATCAACTATCTTACCACCATTGCACTGAGAAGTATCTCGTATGAAGAGTTTAGCAGATGCACAGTTCCACCAGGTGTTTGCTAAATGCTGCTGGCTATTCTGAAGGAGCTGAGTGGGAGAGTCACGGGGAAAGCTTACTAGTTTGGAAACTGCAGTTCTAAGGAGGAGCTGTGTCTCAAAGGCGGGGCTAGGTTCATCCAGGCGTTTTACACAGCTAAATGGTTGCCATGGATATTAAAGGTTTTCCCAAACATGCATGAAAGAATCAATTCAACACTTCAGGTATGTTTTTGACGAGGGAATAACATGACATGACATAAAGTTATTATTATTATTTTTTTACATATTTCTGCCCCTTTAAGTGTCAGTCTTTAAACCAGACATGAAACATTTCTCCTCGACTCTAGCTAGGTTTACCATAAACATTTCTGGATATCATCTTTTGATTTATCCGCCTGCAGGTTGCGGATCCGGCCCGTCCTCGGAGACTAAAGGGGTCTACATCCTGTTCTTCCTGCTCAGCTCCCTCATCCTGACTCTGCTGGCGGTGACCGGCACACTCTACCACCGCCATCACCGCGGAGGCTTCGTAGTCCGCTGCCCCAGCAGCGTTTACCCACCCGACCCAAACAACAACCATCTCCAACCTGACGACAGTTACTCCACTCCCACTGACTGTGAGCTACCCCCTCCGCCTCCGCCTGCAAGGGGGGGCAGAGAGAGCTGGGCCCCAGGGAAGGAGCGCTGCCCCCCTGTGGATCTGCCTCTGCTGCGCTTCAGCTCTCTGCTGCCTGCAGACGGCTACATCGATCCACAGGAGAGCGGAAAGTTGTAATCTATTACCAAGTTTATCTGTATTCTTTAAGAAGCCTTTTTATTTTTCTTTCTTTCTTTTTTCTAAATAATACTCTTATCCACTGTATGCAACCTGCTCAATTAAAATCACAACAAAACACAATTTCTCTGTTTTATCTGCTAATATACCTGAAGTAAACATGCAGCCAAGAGTGCATGTTGTCTAGGCGGTAGTTTGTGTAACGGATGCTGCCTGCTTAAAGCTTCCTACCTGGTACCACAGCATGCAGACAGTCAAGTCCAGTTTTCTAAGCTGGCTCACCCAGAGAAAACCTCTAATACAGGCTTACAGCAGCTAATCCAAAGCGGTGAAGAATCACTTCTCACCTTATTGTAAGACCCCCGGGAAGTCTGCTTCGACCTACGATGGAGTAGGGCCAGGCTAGAAACAACTTAAAAAATTTGAGAATAAAGTTGTTACAATGTGTGCAAGAAAAGTCAAATAAGTCATATTTTGAGAAATCAGTATTATGAGAATCATCTTGAGATCACAGTAGAAATGAGTCATGTTTTGAGAATAAAGTAATAAGAGAAGTTATTACAAGAATAAAGCCGTATGACAGTCAATAGTATTCTCGTTACTATTTTTTGCAATTTTAATTCTCAAAATGACTTGATTCTCAATATATTGACTTTATTCTTGTAATCTACTTGTTTTTATTAATGTAACTAATACTTTCATTAAAGCCAGTTCTGATGAATAAAAGCAATTCTGACAGCAAAATAAAGATGTCATTTCTACCAATTAATGGGCAAACCTAAACACAAACACTGTGTCTACAACCCATAAGTCTGAAAATAAAAACTTTCAAATGAGAGAATGCATAGTGGTTTATTTGTTGAATGGAACAAATTTTAAAATCAGTCTTTTTTTTTTATTTGCAAAGGAGAAATTATGTCAGGCTATTACATCGATGAAAATGCATCATAACTGCTAAAAGGCTCACATTTGCTTTAAGTTTTTGGAATCCTGCTAAAGCAGGTTTTCTAACAATCATAGTTCATGTGTGCACATCAGATTTAAAGGGCAAAATTCATATCTTCCAAAAATGTTTAAGACAATTCCTGTGCGAAGCAACATTGCTCCTTTGACTGTTAACATTTTGCTTCTCTTCTGTTTGATTTCCTTCTTTTACATTTTTTACACATATTTCTACACTTTGAACATGAAATTAAACTATCATCACATTTCAATAACATCTCGACATAGTTTGAAAAGGATAAGAGGTAAAATGGCATGCCTTTAAATTTACGATGTGTGCACATTTATTGAGCGTCTCTATTTCTGGGTTAAGATGTGCTACCAGGTGTGGTGTGCTTTGAAAGTTGCTGCTCGTGCACCGAGCTAATCGCTGTCCAAATGCTCCTCACGTCCAGCAGGCAGAATCCCCAAGGACAGAATCCCCACAAAGCTGCTTGCTGGGTGAGGAGTAGCTGGTGGTCAGCGGTTGGTCCGCCCTGTAGGCTCTGCTTCGTTTCTCTGCTGGCAGCCTGAGGGTCAGAGAGGTCGGCGCTTCCTCGTTCTTCCTCTCCTGTGTGAATATCTGAGCACCAAGCAGCTCTCAACTAAACCTCTGTCAGCGATATGAGCAGAATCCTCATCTTTTACTGCCTTTTACAGCCAGATGTCTATTTTTGAACATCTTGCAAGCTTGCAGGATCTCAGATCACCTTGTTTTGTTTATATGCACTGGCTGAAAAAAATTCTACTTCAAAGTTTAGGCACCAAACAAAAAAAAAACTGTTTTCTGGACATGTCATTTCAAATTTATCAAAACTGAAAGATTCAGGAAATGCAACTTAAGAATGAAAAATATGGAGAGGAAAACATGAAGACAGAAAATTGCACACATTTTTACATCAGGTGCTCTTGATTACTTAGCATTGTGAGCAAAGCTTGACATTTAGTTTCATTTTCTCATAACTGTTAGAGTGAGGGCCTTGGTAAGAATGGAGCTGTCTCAGAATGAAGGCTTCATAAAACACTTATTAATAGGTGTTTATTTTGAAAAGGTGCTTTTCAAAATAACCTCTTTGAAAGACATTAAATTTCACTGTAAAATGTTCTTGTTTCTGCCTCACTTGGTCCATTTTTTTGCACTTTTAGAAGAAAATTCTTCACTTGAACGATTTTCGATTTGACGTCAACTTCATAGGTGAAGCAACAGGTTTGGCTGATTTTATTTTGTGCATTTATTTGAACTTGTTTTATATACCAAGACATATTTGTATACTATTTAGTATTTTTTTAGTGATAAGAGTATATTTTGCTTACATTTTTCCAACATTTTTTGTTCCCAGTATTCATTTCACAAGCATGCATAGTCACAAATATGTTAATAATAAATGTTTTAAATTACTAAAACATCAGTATCAGATTCTTAAAATAAGAGACTCAAAAAAAGAATTAAACAATGCGAATAGATTGTACGAATAATTTTGAACAAAATTGAAAAGTTATTGACCATAAAGAGAAAAACTGAAAGAAAAATAAAGCATATTGTTTAAGATAAGCAAAAAATCCATCTGGATTGAGAGAAAAATGAGTGTAGCTCCTGAGGGGATATTCTGGATACTTGGAGTAATTATTGATACGTTTCCAGGAGTCACAATTGTCTCATTTTGGGTGTAAAATAAGAACCATCCACTGTAGAGGTGGATGCTGGAACCCATCCAGGTTTTCTCCCTCAGCTGTTCAGGCTCCTCTGGCAGAACAGCTGAGAAATGCTGACCTTGCATCTAAAATCTAGATTAGCAGGTGAGTAATCCCACCAGCATTGGTTAACCTATAACACTTCCCTTCTCTTGTTGAAGCTGGATCTGCTGCAGTTTATTTTCTTATTAGCAGAGCCGAGTGAAGTGTGATTGGGTGGTGAGCCGTCGGCGGGATGGAGGAGCTGCTTGGGCTGATAAGGAGGCCAAACCATCACAACATGCAGCTCAGAGTCAGCCTGCACCATGACGGGAGTCCAAAGTAGTTTCTCACAGAGGTATTATTTTACAGAACAGAATCCAATCGCTGATGCCGTCATAAATGGATCGAACCAAGCCTGAAGAAATTAATTACATTTGGCCAAGAGCAAAGGGTCAGAGTTGAGCTTGTCTACTTGTCACGTTGCTATAATGAGATCCATCCCTAAAGCGTCCAGATAAAACATTTAATTTTGTTCTCAGTGGAAGATGTTTGCTGTTTCCCCTACAAGGGGAACTGAAAACTGAAACTTTCTTCTTAAAGCTGCAGTGTGTAACTTTTGTAAATGTTTTATTTTTTTAACATGTTTGTTGAAACTGTCAGTAGGTCGTGTCAGTATGGTATGAGACAGATAATCTGTGAAAAAATCAAGCCTTCTCCCTTTGCTCCTAGTGCTAACTAGAAACAACCAATCAGAGCGAGGAGGCGGGTCTTAGTGCTGCCAATCACATCTCTCTACGACGCTCCAGCTAATAGGATGCTAAGGTAGTTAGCATGACCACAGAAGGAGGTGAAGAAACGGCTTTCCTGTAACGGTAAGATGTTTCTCTTTTAGAAGCGAGTACATGAGGTTGATTGACAGCACTAAAACCCTCTTCCTGACTCTGATTGGTTGTTTCTCCATGATTGGCATGGAGGAGGTGAAAGAGACTGATCTTTTCACAGATTATCTGTCTCATAGCAAATTGTCACAACATGGTGACAGCTTTAACAAATATATGGAAAACATCTTTTAACTAAAAGTTATATACTGCAGCTTTAACCTCCTTCCATAAAGGCCAGATTTGTGGATTGTTTGACTAAGAGAGCGTTATTCAGAAAAGCATCCAATTTGCTCAGGTTAACTGGCAGAGATCCACAATTTAGGTTGCTTAATCTGCTAACAGAACAACTTCTGATCATTATCTCCAGAAAACTGAGACATGTGGAAAAGTAGAATAAAAGCATAGTGGACAACATGAACAAGGTCCCCCGTCACATTCAACAGTTTCTAAATAAACGTGACTCAAACTTTTGTCTTCATGTTGTATTAATACTAGATTAATCCAACAACCATGGCTTAAAATGAATGACAACTTATGACTGGACCTGTGGGTGTTTCATCAAGTTTGTTTTTATTTGTTTTTATAATTTTGCTGGTCTTTTCTGACTAAAAGAATATTCTGACATTATTCTATTAGAGGTAAATAACATGAGGTTGAAGAGGTTTCATGTAAAATGTTTAGGATAACTGACACGAAGAGCCCATAAGTTAATAATTCGTCTCCATTTAGGTGGAAGGAAACAGATGAAAAATAATCAAATAATATTATTTTGTGCACATTAAAGCATGTTGCCATAGTCTTATGAATATATAAATGTTGCCTTTGAAAGGAGCCCAGGCGCCGTGAGCATGATTGTCCTACAGGGGGCAGTGTGCGGCCTCTGCTTCTCACTCCACCTCCTTCCTCGGGCTTTAATCATTCGTTAGCCATATATGAAAAAAAGATGCACTTATAATCATATCCCTGTAATAAAGGAAATGTCTCTTTGTCCTCTTTCATTCAGCACATTGTCACAATCCAGAGCCTTAATCCTACAAACTGACGGACAGTTGCATCCTGGGAAAAGAGCCTCACGCCTTTGTTTGAGCTAGTCAAATCTGTTAAGCCCCAATTCTTTTGTGGGTATTTGCATACTCGGAAGTATTCTTTTATTGAAGGGCCAAATCCTCCTTGTATATTATGCGAGGCATTTTTAGTATCATTTGTGGGGTATCTACATGCACTATTAGCGCTGCATAATACCTTCATATAATACAGCGGCATAATCTTGCAGATAAAGGATTTTTTATTTTTTTCTGAAGTGTAGCGTTACGACGGGATGAAATGCAGCGTTTGCAAGCGGATTCAAAAAGGCTCAAATGTCATCAGAAATGTCAAGCGCCTCTGCAGTGACGGGATACGAGAATTATGCTTTTTTTTTTTTTATCATTTTCATCAGCGGCTTCATTTCTGAAATTCACCTCTTGAGTTGAAAGACCGGGCTTTCGCGGACCACTGCGATGTAATGGGCCTCGCATTATAACAGCAATTGCTTACCTCTGATTTACCTGCTTTTCTTATTTCCTACTTCTACCCGCCTCTTTCCATTTCCACTTTTGTCCCGTCCTTGGAAAGATTTCCCCCTTTTCCAGCGGAGTTTCTCCAACCGGCTGATAAACTGTTTATCTGTCGATGGTGTTGGACCCAGTGTGCTTCACACATTGACACTCTCCACAGGCCTTTTCTCTGCAGCTCTCTGGAGTCCCTTCTGCAAAAGCTCTGATAAGATTGTGAAGCAGAGATGGCAGATGGAGAACTAGAGAGTGAAGGCATGGTGGTGCAAAGGGAAACCTTTAGAGTCCAAAAATATATCTACCCCTGACATATTAGCTTACATTTTCAAGCAGAAATTGAAAAAAACAACAAAAAAACGGATTCCATCTTCCAGTTTTGATATTTTACAGTTTGATTTTATGACACTCATGGAGTCTCTCAATTGCAAACTCTTCTTCTAACAGTTTCTAATTTATTAGCTGAAATAAATGTGGAAATCTACCATTAAACTTCTTTTGGAAATAAATGTTTGAAGTTAGTTTTGCCGTCCCTCCAAAAACAGAAAAACAAAAACATACCGAGAGCAAATTCACCAAACAAGCTTTAAATTTTTCCAGCATGTTAGAATACCAAGTAATTAGGTGGAAATTATAATCACAACAACCAGAAACGTGACCCGGCAAAAGTGTTCAAAGCCTGTGGATCAATGCAAACAGTAATAAGACAAAATCACCTCCATGTTCAACTATAAGTTTAATTCCCTGGCAGTAACAGTGATCCTCAAGGTTCATGACATGTCTCCTTCATCTTGACAATATCTGATGTGTCGTTTCTTTGCCATGTTTGCTTAGTTTATTACTTTTATAAACTGTGGAGTACTTATTACAGTTGTCCAAAATTTAGCTTTTATTTTCAGTATCAGAGCAAGACCTAGAAAAACTCCTGTTAGTTTACAAATCTAGAACAAACTTAGAAAGCACCATCTACTTAACAGCCCAGAACAAGAGTCAAACATGGAGAACCTACATTTAGTTTTATTAGAACAAGAATCCAGAGGAACCTTTACTAGTTTATACATTTTGGACTTATTCTTATAAAACATGAGGAACCAATATGTAGTTTTATACTTTTTGTCTGTCTTTTGGTTTTGTTCGTATTTCCTTCTAATTCATGTGAAGCACTTTGAACTGCCTTGTTGCTGAAAATATGTTATATAAATAAAATCACCTTACCTTTACCTCACCCTTCTATAAATTCAGAATCATTTTTTCATTGCTATTCTTCCAAGCAGCATTTCACATTATTTGCTACTTTTTCCTACTACTCTCCAATTGTAAGTTATCTGTAGGTTTTGCTGCCATTAACTTTAACTTCCCTCTCTGCATGTCACACCTGGCCTGGTGTTTCTGTTTGATGCCTTCCTAGAAGGGACCAACGACTGAACAGCTGCTGCCAACAACTTCATGTTCTGATTCTACACATTATTTATTTGACTCTGTCTTTCTGTGTTTAAAGGGGCAGTATTACGTATTTTTCAGGCACATACTGCATTTTTAAATTACAATCAAGTAAATATGCTACCCTCAGCTGTTCTATATATATATATCGAATATAACTTAAAGTAAATATGATTTTGGAATTTAACACCTTTATGGGCCTTTTTCTCTTTAAGGAGCTACTTTTTCACGTCATCACAACAATGCTCCTCCATGATACCGTTTACAGCTGTTCCGAGGAGCATTGGACTGAGGAGTAGTTTGTATAAAGTCAGCAGATGTGTAGTTCCACCAAGTGTTTCTCTAATTGCTGCCACCGCTAGTCTGGAGGAGCTCTGTGTTAATTAAAAGCAAACTCCCAAATAGCTTTTTTTTTTTTTTTACCTGTATTTCCAATCCAATGTTTTTTATATATCTGTTAAACTGTCACCATGTCGTGACAGATAACCTGTAAAAAGATTGATGTCCTCCTACTGAAGAAATGCACCATTCCCTACCAAAAACAACCAATCAGAGCCAGGAGGAAGGTCTTAATGTTGTTAATTAGTCTCGTGTGCTTGCTGCTAAATGTGCTAATGGTAGAGAAACAACTCACCGTTCCAAGAAAACTGTTTATCTGTTGACATCGGTGGCCATGCTGACTAGCCTGGCTCTGATTGGCTGTGTCTAGTTAGCACTGGGAGCAACGGGAGAATGCAGAGGAGCTACATTTTTTCCCAAATTATACGGTTATGACATAGTGACAGTTTAAACGAATATCCATCCATCCATCCATTTTCATTACACCCTGTCCCTTAATGGGGTCGGGAGGTGCTGGTGCCTCTCCAGCCACGTTCCAGGTGAGAGGTGGGGTCACCCTGGACAGGCCACCAGTCTGTTGCTGGACAACACAGAGACAAACAACCATGCACACACACACACTCACACCAAGGGACAATTTGGAGAGGCCAATTAACTTGACAGTCATGTTTTTGGACTGTGGGAGGTAGCCGGAGTACCCGGAGAGAACCCACGCATGCACAGGGAGAACATGCAAACTCCGTGCAGAAAGACCCTGGGCTGGGAATCGAACCCAGAACCTTCTTGCTGCAAGGCAACAGTGCTACCAACTGTGCCACTGTGCAGCCCGTTTAAACGAATATGTAAAAAAATATGTTTTTATAAGTTACATACTGCATCTGCAAGGAGTTTTAAAGTGATGTTTTGATGGGCCAACAAGGTGATTGGAGGATTTTCTGAGTAAAAAATGTCTCCTTTATTAGACTTGAGTAAATCTTCACTATCATATCATTGACTAACAGCTTCTCCATTTCTTCTCCTGATAATGGACCACAAGATTAACTTTATATATGGCTAGTAATTATCAACAAAAGGCCCAAAGACATTCATAAACCACCTCATGTACACAGCCAAGTATCTCTGTTGTGAGGGATGTTTCATCGTGTTGCAGCATCACTTTCCCTCCATTTCGGAGCAATGTCATGCAGTTAGCTGCTTTGCTTCTGTTTTCTGGCTGCTGTTTGCCTGTTTGTTTTTGTTCTGTCCTCCTGTGTATTTAAGCGCCGGTTTGTGCCAGCAAGGGATACATGAAAAGAGCCACAGCACGAACAGAAAACAAGCCTTTGGAGACGAAGGCGAAGAGGAGGGGGAAGAAACGACAACACCAGGAACGAAGCAGGGCTCAGAAATAAGCTCTGATTAAATAGTAAAACAATCAAACTGCAAAGATGAGAGGAAGAACAAGACAGAAAAATAGATGCACAACACACATTTGCACACACACGCAACGGTAAAAGTAAACACAACAGGCAAACAAGGAAAACAACATGAATTTAAAAAAACCCGGTCAGGACAAATTACACCAGCTGCTGCTTCTGTTTGGTTTCAGTCACAGAAGCAGAAAAGTTCTCCTGGGGATGCAGCTTAACGTTTTACAGTGTGGTTGTCACTTTATTCGATGGGAATTTGTGCTGCAGGATAAATGTGCACAATAGTCTGATTACACTTTGATATTTGATTTGAGAATGAAGACAAACATAAAACCCACTGCTCATACCTGTGGTGTTTTAATATTTTAATAATCCCTTATATTGTATTTATGTCCTTTTAGCTGGACTTCTGTCTTGGAGTTGATTAAAAGTAAAATTTACCACTTAGTGTATCTGCCTGTTTTTGATATTTCTTTGAAAAAAGCTGCAGGTCATAAAATATTAAAGTGGACAAAATTGTCAAAAATATGAATTTGGCAGTTTATTCAATTGCAAATCACCAAGTTAACTTTCTATAGACAATTTTGTGTTCTAAAAAAATGTATTTTTATTATATTATGAATGAAATTTAAAGCCATGAAAATATCCAGTGACAATCCAGCAATACAAAATAAAGCACCTCTTCATTAGCTTGCAACAGACGGTACAATTTTGGAACATGAGCATTATATTTTAATACTATGGTTCTCAAATAAAAATCCTCAGCATCTTTTTCACTCCTATTAATATTTTGGATTTGCCATTAATGATGATATCGGCCAATGCTAGTCAATTTATAACATATTGGTGTCAGCCTGATGAGTAAAACTATATTTATTTTTGGATTTTTGCCATTAAAAGTGTGGAGATATGTATAAAAATATAATAATTTACTAAATATAATAAATGCATATATATTTACATATAGGAAGCCCTTGATGTATTTT
This sequence comes from Girardinus metallicus, assembly GCA_903067095.1. Taxonomy (NCBI): domain Eukaryota; kingdom Metazoa; phylum Chordata; class Actinopteri; order Cyprinodontiformes; family Poeciliidae; genus Girardinus; species Girardinus metallicus. The sequence continues at coordinate 13,465 of CAEGAE010010096.1, forward strand.
GAACAGGCAATACAAATCTATTTATAGAGTATGACGATATGAGTTAGCCATATTTGGATTAAACTAAACCCTAAATAAGTTATAAGTCATGGTTTTTGTCTCCTTCTGCAAATTAAAGTATTGTCTTTCAGAGCTTTTAACTTTGGCACTGCAGGATTTTGAGAAAAGTAGCTTAGTTTGCTGCTGAAAACAATGAAATCAGAAAAAATACAGGAAATTTAAAAAAAAGAACAAGTGCTGGAATGTGAGAAGAGGAATGGATGCAACAAAATGCACAGAAAAGTCTAACAAAAATTATTTTTATTACGTCACGGGGGAAGTAATAAAGTGAAACAACAGGGACAGAAACATACTGATGGTCTAAAAAAGTTTACATGGATGTAAAACATGTTTAAGGAAAATCTACTGACATCAAGATGTTTGAAACAGTTAGTTTGATCAATGCTAAAGGAAGAGTTTTTTTCCATTCATCTGCTTTGACATTTTTGATTTATCTTAATTTAGTAAATATTTTTATGACTGAACCTTTATAGTAAGCTGAAGCATGTAATCTACAAAATCTATAAAACAAGTAATCTGCAAAATATGATAATGTACATCCGTTGGTATAACATTAGCTTGTTGCATTAGCTCCAGCCACAGTTTGAAGGCCGTCCTAAGGAGGTTTTGCGGTTCTTCTGAATATGTGCTGACTCTCTCAGCTGTACCATCAGCCTGCTCGTCTCCTGAAGGAAGCGGTTCTGTTTTTTTGTGTTGTTCCAGTCCAGCGACTCCCTGATGTCTCGACTCCAAGGCTTTTATGACACATGGAAGACTTTTCAACCACCTCTATACAGAGGCAGTGGACTGGTTCCTGTTAATTAGTACTTTGTCTCCTCTTAGAAATGACCTTTTCTCTTTTGCACTCTGAATAAATTGACTCCTGGTCTTCCACTGTGTGTTTCTTTGGATTTTCATGGCTGCTGGTGCGTGCTCTGGTCTCGGTGCTGCAGCAGAATCAAGCGACTTCCTTCTACCTCTATGAAGCCTGACTTTACTAAGTGATTACTTCAGTTGTATAAATAAATTACAGTTGTCTTGAATCCTTTTATATAGGATCAAGAAAAGGATTACTGAAAAATTGATTGCAATGGCATCTGAGCTCAGAAAACGTTTGAAATCTGTCTGCTGCCCACGAAGCCTAAAGATAAATATTTACACTTTTGATTATCTGAGCATTGTAAAGTTGTTAATTCTACTTTTTTATATACATCATGTTATTTTACAGTTCAACTCCATAAAATACATTATTATCTTGCTTCACCATTTGGGGGAGTTACGGTAGGATGATGGGTTTCCTTTGTAAAACTACAACCAGAAGCTTCGCCCTCATTTGGAGAATCAGAGATTACTTTTTCATAAATACACTGAAGTCAAAGCGGATTAAAGCAATAAAACAAAACCAGAATAAACAAACATATGTAAACAGACACAAAAAACTATGTTTTGCAACATAGGAATCAATCATTTTAGCTGTCATACTTGCTTGAAAAGGAGTGAGAAGAAGTTTACACTTTTCTTTGATTGAAAAGAAAAGTCAAATGATCCCTTCTTCCAAACAGTTTGAGCGTCTCCTACCTCACTCACACTTTGTGGCTCTTTGTGCATTGTTACAAAAAAATAAAACAAAAAGGGAACTTGGTTTTAATGTAAAGTGGGAACCGATCTTGTTTAGATTTAAATAAACAAAATATATATAATCCCTTTGTGATGAAAGTGCATAATTACTGTCAGTCACTGATGCATTTCACTGGAGACAGGACTATCTGCGGATAATGCTCTTATATTTGTTATGCTTTATCAAATCTACATCTCACTATATGTAAACAGAGATTGTATTTATTAAAGTAAATGATTTGTCCATAATAAACTGCAATAATATAATAGTAATTCTGAGTAGCTGCATGTTTCTTATGCTTCAGAAAACCCAGATACTTGTTAACGTGCCATAAGGTTTCGACATGAAGTATGTTGAAAGGTTGATTCAAAATAAAAAGAAACAAAACAGATCTACCATTTTTTGTCTGTGATATTGTCTTCATTCTTCTGACCAAAAAGGTTTGATTATTTTGGATGAGGCCTTTGAAAAAGAAGCAGTTACTTGGAAAAATGTGTCTTCATTGCATAGGCAGGATCAAGACGCCACCAGCGCAGAGCTTGCTCAACACTAGCTGCGTTTCCATTACAAATGTTTGCAAATCTTTGTCTATTTTGCATATATGTTGAAAAAAACAAAACAATTTCTCAATTGCAATGTTTCCATTAAACAGGAAATACCATTAAAAACACTTGTGAATAAGTTTGTTCATGCAATAAGTCATTAAACAACATGCATCGCCATCATCCTCCAACCACTTCCTGTCTTCTTCTTGCACCAGAGCCAACATCTGGTTGTTGATTATTTGACTCGTGTGACACAAAATAAATAAAAAAAAATTTTTCCCATTGCAGTTTTGCAAAATAAACCAATTCTGATATGGCCAAAAAAGCAATCTTATCCTTGTGTCAAAACTTTTCATTGAAAAACAATAGTTTTTTCAAATAAGGCAAATTTATTTTCGAAATGTCAAATTGCCCAAATGTATGGTGAATGGAAACACAGCTACTGAGCTCCAATGTCCTGGAAGTTGTGTAGTGCATCGACTAATGGTGCATGAATTACTGTGACAAGATCTTCTGGGATTTTATTTTGTCTCATTATATGTGGAAAAACTGTGAACTCTTCAGTTGAATTTAACCTTCTTCTCATACAACCTCTGATGAAAGGTCAATAGATGTAAAATCAGAAATAAAGGGCAGAAATAAAGAAAACAGTTGACACTACCAACATTATTAATGTATATTATAGAGAAAAATTTGTCTTTTTCATAGGTTGAATGGTACAATTTTACAAGGTTCAGTTTTAAAATGTGAAAGTCAGCTCAATAGTGAAATGCAATTAGTAAAAATACAAATAATAGTTCTTCTATTTCTCACCCTTTTTCTTTGCACCTTTGTATTTTGTAAGCAGCAAACCTGCCTGGGGAGAAACAACATGACCCACAAATTAGCAAAGACACAACAGTATTCAGGCCCCTGCGTCCTTCTCAGCAGACCAGGGGCCGTCGCTGAAAAACTTCCAAGATCACTTACCGAAAAAAAAAACAAAAGAGCAAAAGAAAATTGTGGAGCGGCCAGGCCACAGCCCTGAGGATTATTCTCCTAGTGTTACATGGCTTAGCTGCAGCCCAACCTTTGACTCTTGTTAGGGATGACTTGACTCCTGGCCCTGTGCAGGCAGGGAGGGGCCTCAAGTTTCAGCGGTATGTGTTTGTTACTTATTGTATGGAAATAGAAATGTTACACATTTATTTGAGACACACTGGATGTGATGTTTGCTAGGATTCACATTAGCGGGTGAATTTTGAAGGGATTGTTTAGGAATATTTATGCTAGCTTCAGCGAAAAGGTTGGTAGAATCTGCAGGAGAAAACTCTCATGGCGCTTCCACGTTCAAAAAACCTCAAAGGAGTTTTGCTAGAACTGTTTCATGAGTTTGTAAACCATCATGACATTTGCATTTAAAGGTGGGATATTATGCAAAATTGAATTTGTTGAGCTTTACATCATGTTATTCTGTCTTCAAGGTTGAGTGTCGGGAGCAACGGGAGCTTCTTAAAGAGACAGAAACCCAATTTTGAGTCAAAGATCTTTTAAGTTATGTTTGGAATAGACTGAAGTTTTGTAATAGCTTAAGGTGATTACGTTACAAAATGTCATTATTATGTGCTTGGAAAATACCTAACCCTGGCCCCTTAATGGGGATTCACATAAAGGTCACTAAACATTTACACAGGAAACCAGTGATCTGCCTGTGAACTTTGTTCTGTTCTTTGGGCATTTAGATTTATTTTAGTGTTAGACTTTTAGCCTTATTTTGTAGTTTCCTTCACTCTAAATCTGTTCATATATGACAATTTTTGGCCCATTATTGAGCTAATTTTCCACTTTTACAACCATTTTTGGGATCAGGCCGAGTTTCTGCTACATTATTGTTCATTGTGTTTCTCTTTTTACTCCCTCACTATACAAACTCAATGTTTCCTCTGTTCTCCATTTTCAGTTCTCCTCATTTTGTAAGTTTTCCATTTTCATTTTTAAATCTTCATATTCAGCTCAAGCACTTGTCTGAATTTCAGCCCAGCTGAAGCTTTTTAAACTCACAAACCAGCACAGTTATGTCACAAGGGGCCGATCTTTTTTCACTTTCTGTTGAGCATCACCACATCGTGTTCGTGCTTCATTAGCGGAGTGAGAACAGAACACGACTCTTTTGTGTGTTTGCCATGTGGCTATGAGCGCTCAGCTTCATGCTAAGTCCTCCGAGATCTCCCAAATACCGCTGCACATGTGTATAAACACTTTACAAAGCTCTGCGTAATCTGCCTTTTCTTTGCTGCACTCTTAGTTTCATCTGCAGGGGGATTACTGTAACACTTTCTGTGTGGATGTGAGAATGTGGAATCTGCAAGAGGAGGAGGAACATACAGAATGGTGGGAAAAGGAAAACAAATTGTATGTAATCTCTCCATAGAAAGGACAGTTGAACGAAGGAAGTCTTGCTGGGCCTCCATCTTTTTTTTTTTTTCTATGGGACAGAAAATCCCATAATCCTCCATGTTTGATGTCTCAAGGCTAATGGTGTTTATTAGGACAGCCCGAAAGGCGCTTTGTCCATGGCACGGTTGCTGTTGAGGTTTTGAATGACATTGCAGGAGGAGAGCTGGTAACTTTAGCTTAATCTTGGCTTAGCCGTCCTCGATGCATGCGCAGGTGTGTGGCCCATAAGCCCAGAGGAGGCTGGACTCTCCTGTGCAAACCAAAGATCAATCCTGCTCCAGGGGCCTAAGATGTCCCGAGGAACACACAGTGCACCTTTAACCCGGGAGATTTTAGCCCCTTCATGAACCAAACTGCCTATTATCACATTTTAATTAAACGACTGCTCTCATTCCCTTTATCTACTCAATAAGATATGGAATGACCTTTTACTATTGAGTCAGTGTACGTTTCATGAAGCAAGCCACGGAGTTTGAGTTTATGTTTCAGCCGCTTCATTCATCTCAAAACCTTCTGCTGTACTTTGGCCTCCAGGTCGTTTCCCTTCATCAACACGCTGTGTGTTTGTGATTTTAGTTTACGTTCACACAGCAGGTCAGTTCCGTTTTTGGTTGAAATCAGATTTTTATTTATTTTTTGCATGGTCGATCATATTACAAAATAAATGCGACCACTATGAGACTTAATATGCGAACCACTTACGACCGTAATAATGGATGGAGCCGTTTATGGATAAACTTTAAAGTTTATTCGGCAGTTTTGTCACAAGATCATTGTAAGACCAAAGAAGCTACAACTAATAGCAATGAGTTTTTGTGCAGTACTGACTGCATTTTCTGGAGGGAAGTCTGTTAGGTGAAGTTGGAATCAATCTGATTGTGAATGTGATGCGCTTCACTAACAAGGATACTTTCATAACTTCATAATCATAATTTTCAGACATTGTTTATGTAGATTTACCGTCTCTGGCTTTTTCTAGTGCAGAATTACGTCGCGCATGTTTCACATCAATGACATAACAGCTGGAAAATTAGAATGGGGCCATTCAGACTGCTGTAAAAAAGTTAAAATTTTGTTGCATATGGTCAACTAAAAGCAGATTTGAGTTGCATTTCAATCAATCAATCAAGTTTTATTTGTATAGCACATTTCAGCATCAAAACATTTCAAAGTGTTTTACGTCATAAAAACACAAAAATACAAAGTCATAGAAGCACAGTCAATAATTGAAACATTAGATTTTGTCGTCGTTACACATCAGATTGTTGCTCAATATTTCATTAATCATGTTTCAAAAGCAACTCTAAACAGCTGGTTTTTAGTCTGGATTTAAAGCAACTCTGTGTTTCGGCTGCTTTTCAGTTTTCTGGAAGTTTGTTCCAGATTTGTGGTGCATAGAAGCTGAATGCTGCTTCTCCTTGTTTGGTTCTGGTTCTGGTTCTGCTCTGCATCCCCAGAACCAGAACCAGAAGACCTGAGAGGCCTGGAAGGTTGCTATGACAACAGCAGATTTTTAATGTGTTGTGTTGCCAAGCTGATCAGTGATTTGTAAACTAATAGAAATATTTTATAGTTTATTCTCTGAGCTACAGTGTAGCGGCTGTAGAACTGGGTGATGTGCTCCAACTTCCTGGTTTTAGTCAGAACTCCAGCAGCAGCGTTCTGGATCAGCTGCAGCTGGAGGATTGATTATTTTATTCAGACATGTGAGGAGACTAATGCAGTAATCAATGCGACTAAAGATAAATACAGGGATGAGTTTCTCTAGATCTTGCTGAGACATTAGTCCTCTAATCCTAGAAATGTCCTTCAGGTGACAGAAGGCAGATTTTGCCTGCTGTGTGAATGTAGTCTAAGATTTAGTATCCAATAAGTAGAAAGTAAAGCTTCAACAGCTTCCTTTCTTTTTTCTCCAGCAGTTTTTAATTATTTTATTTATTTTTTATTGGATAATAAACATGCATTCTTGACAAAAATGGAATTAAACTTGGTACAACATGGAGATTATATCAGTAGCAATGTGGACTGCTTACTTACCACAACATCCTTTAAATGAGCTCAGTGCTTTTTGCATATTTTTACAAATAAACAAGACGTTACTGCATAATATTTAATTTCGTTTTTGCTTTTTTTAGTACAAAGCTTAATAAACTTGACCTGATGAACAGCGAAGACTCTGATGAAGGACTGCTGACTCACTTAATGGGTTTAGAGCCTATTCCGCCAATAAACTAATTAATTTCCAATAATTTAATAACCAGCTCAGTGATCCATAAACACTATGTTGATGAGGTCATGTTTACCTCATGGCTGCATTTTAAGGCAGCTGCGTTAACCTACATAAAGAATCAGGATGACATCATGTGTGGATTGAAACACTACGTGATGAAGTAATGTGATATTTTTAGACACAAAGGAGTGAATGTGATTCATTTTTAGGATCAAAGGCAAACAGAGGACTTATTGTTTCTTTTTTCAGTGTAATTCCCAAACCAAGGGTTTCTTCCCTGTAAAGGAAACCCTCATCATTTGCCCAAACCCAACATTTCTTCAATTGCTACAATCAACCATCAAATAACACGTTTTGTGGTTTCATTTCCCAGTGGGGAGGATTCTGCCCCCTCTGCCCTGGATTCACCCCGCCTGTGGATTCACTCCTTCTCCACCCCTTTTTCATTTACTCCACAAAGAAAGCTTGATGCAATAGAAGGAAACATCACTTCCTGTTAGGTAGGAAATGCCTCGGCAACATAAACACGAGGCCATTAATCCTTTCTGACTCTCTGTTTATGACTCAGAGCTTTTCTTGTTGAGTTTCAGAGAATCTGTGAGATTTCTCTGCCAGTTGATTACAAGGAGATCTAAACGTGAACACAGTTGACCAATAGGGGGCGATAGCAGAAAGTTTAACACAAGCATATCGGTTTCACCAGAATCAAAGTTCCTGCTAAAATCCTCTTTTAATCACTCGTGTTTTTCTTCTTTTTCTTCTCATTCTGTTGCTTTTTTTAATTAAATTTGATTTCTTTTGTTGTTTTTGAACACCAATAAAAAAAGTATTTTATTTCTACTAGCGCTTCTATTAATACAAAATGTTGATAATGCACGTCACTGTTTTTAAACAAAAATAGAAATATATGAAGTGGTAGACTCACGTTGATTTAAAGCAGAAAAGCAACAAGTATTACACATGCTAATAAAATAATGTAACAATGTGATATCAAGGTGCAATAAATACATTTACTTTTGTATTCACACCGGGTTGCTTCTCATTGGAGATCGGATGATGTAACAGGTTGGATGAACTGCAGCTCCCTTTGATCCTAAGAAGCTGTGTTGTTTTGGTTTTTGTGGTTAAATAGCAGTGTGTTTGAGACCAAACGCACTGCTTTTTAACTGCCTTAACACCAGTTCTGTTCCTTAAGACCCTTTTTTTTTGTACATAACTGTATTTATATTGCATATTTATATTAATTTCATAAAAGTGGCGGGGGGCTGGATGACCTATCATGACCTATGGAAACATTTCTTCATATCTTTAAGCGGCACAAACGATTGAGACCAATTTCGTTAGATTTGAAGAAGGATGGGGGGGCAACTTCACTCAGGTGCTGAACCTTCACTCCAGCTAAAGTTTTAAATATTGGTAAATAAAAATATAACCACAAGCAACAAGAACTTGTACAGAATATTTATATACGCGTGATATTGTAAGTGTTTTAAAAACGATCAAATATAAAATAATCACATAAAATAAATACATAAATAAACTAACAAGAATGCACGTGGAAATTGCTGGGCTTCAGATGACGTAGCACCGACGTCACGCAACGCAGACAGCGGACAGGAAGTAAATGCAGTTTACTTCTGTTGATCCAGCTTCAAAACGCCCAAGGTCTGCGTCACGTACGGTTGTTCCAGCCGCTGTAATAGCGAGAAAGATAAACGTTATTTCCGTGTTTCGAAGGCAGTTGCGCAAAAGGGAGTAAAAAAAAAAAAAAAAACTTACCGAAAAAAAGAGGAGAAAAGTGGATCAACAATCTACGGCTAAAAACAGGAGGAGCGGAAACTAACAACGCCAGAAGCAGCGCCCACTTTCTAACAGGTAACGATCGCATCGTTTAAATTGTATTTTCAGATGTTTTATTGGACAGCTACTTAGACAGACAAGCATTCATATGTAAGGTAAGATATATTATTTTTGTGCCCTGGCTTGGTCGAACCATGTTTTTAATGGGTTTTCTGCAGATCGCTGCGAATGGTTGGTCTACATTGATCAAATGCAGTATGACACAACATTAACATACAAATCCAGTATGAATTTGGGTTTACGTCAGCTAAATAAGTTATTTACAAGTAAGTAGATCCAAGCACATAGTGGTTTAGCTTGTTGTTAGCGATAGCATTGCTATGCTAATTACTTAAATTAGCATAGCTCACTTCTCACCCGGGCAGAAACAAGTCGACAGCCATTTAAAGCTTCTTTTGATCCTAAATGTTTGACCCAACCTGAAATGAAATAACTTCATGCTTCCAGGCTCTCCAAAGCTTTCATGTGACTCGTCCTATATATGAGTTTTGCAGGTACAGATAATCAGTTATGTCTGACACCGGGTAAATCCAAATCTTTTTTTTACCAAGTCAATACGGATCATATCCTAAATATACGCGTATTTTTTGAGATGCCTCGTCTGTTCCGTCCCATTCAGGGCATTATCGTACTCGTTTTGATCCATTTTGCTCTGTTTTGAACCTGAGAAATCCAGAAATCCACTATCTGACCCCCATCGTGTCATGTGTCTGAAACCCAGCAATATACTGACCTATAAATAAAACTGACATATAATATTATTATTTGATTATATTACTTGTATTAATCAGCTAGTTAAAGTGAATTTCAATAAAGGGCTTCAGGTTAAATGGCATTAACAAATTAATGCCGTTTTAGATTTTAATTACTTCTTATGAATTTTATTCTGCTTTGTTTTGCTCTGTCACCTAGACAAAGTTTGTGGTTTAAGCTTAATAAAAATGAGAAAAAGTGACGGGTTAGAAAACCTCTGAAAGCTGCTGTGCAGTAAAAATATCGTCAACATCCATTCTTGTGACTGAAACACGAGGGTTTTCCTGCCAGTGGGTTTTTCTGTGGCGTGCTAATTGCAGCCCCTGGTCGTCCATCAGACCCCCGCTTCGCCGCCTTTTGATGTGACAGCACTGGTTTCTCTCACTGGCGATCCCTCGCTCCAGCCATGCGTGGGTCACAACGTTCTGTGAAAGTAGCATTAATTGTTTTGAACTATTTGGTGGCCGCCCACAGTAGGTGGGCTTCATAATCTATACTGACACCAGGAGAAGACTCCTGGGTAACGCCGGGACCCCCTGCTCTGCAGCAATTGGTAATTAGAGAAACTGACTTCGAAAGAGGAAGATGATTCTCACCTTCTGTTTCTGTTTGGTGGAGTTAAAACGTTCCAGAAGCTCCTGATTCAAAGAATCATCATGACATAATGTCTGCGTTCTGCGATTTAAAGTCTGAGGTCTGAGAATGAAATGCGACCTCAGAAGAACATGAATAAATTCAGCCAAACGTTACTGAAAGGAAACAAACTTCAATTGTAAGACAATCAAATCAGTAAAGGTTATGTAGGAAGGGAGGAAGAAAAAAGGCAGAAAACAAAGGCGGAAAGTTGAAGGAAGGAACGCAGGAGGGAAAGAAAAGAAAGGGAGCAAAGAAGGAAAGAAGGAAGGAATGAAAAAGGAAGCATTTCAGGGAGTAAGTAAGCAATGAAGGAAGGAAGGAAGGAAGGAAAGAGGAAAGGAAGAAGGAAAGGGAGGAAGGAAGGAAGAAATGTAAGAAGAAAATAAGGAAGCAAGGAAGGAATAAATGAAAGGAAGTAGTAAAGGAAAGAAAGGGCACAAAGAAGGAAGGAGGAAGTGAAATAAGGAAGGAAGGAAGGAATGAAGGAATTAAGGAAGAAGAAATGCAGGAAGGAAGGAAGGCCTTTCCTTTATGAAATAGTAACTTTTAATTTATCGTTTATCACAATCTGATGTTTCAACAGTTTGATAAAGGTCTTTGTATTGAAATAAGTTTTGTATTCTTTGAAGAAATGTTACCTTTTGGTTAGATAAATTATGTTTTTTTTTTTTTTCGGTGGAGTAAAAACATTTTTCCAGAGTCACAAAGGGAACAGCTGAGGAGAGTCCAGGAGAGTCTCTTCCTCCTCGTGATCACTGGCATGTTACAATCACTTTAATTGGGCTGTGTTTGATTTTCAGCCACAGCTCCTCAACCCCCCCCCCCCCCCCCCCCCCCCCCCCCCCCCCCCCCCCCCCCCCCACACCCCCCCCCCCCCCCCCCAAAAAACCACACACAACAGAGGTTTTTCCGCGAGGGGGGGGCAGGCG
>CAEGAE010010098.1:0-19833 GCA_903067095.1 Girardinus metallicus
ATATATATATATATATATATATATATAGTAAATGGGATGAACTCAATGCATTTTACACTAGAGCAACATTCACCCATTCACACTCTCAAACACACGCATTTATACATTTATATTCAGCTTAGCCCAGGGGCACATCAGCATGAGGAAGTTGGAATTGGACCTACAACCTTTCGCTTGAAAGACAACTTCTCTACCCACCAAGTCTTTCAGTTTTCAGGGACTATCATGTCTACATCGAACCATAGCTCTGGTGGTATGTGTAGGGTCATTGTACTGCTGGATGGTGAACCTTAACCCCAGTCTTAGGCTTTAGCATCCACTAACAGATTTTCTTTTGCGATTGCCCTCTATTTACCTTAGTTCATCTTCTGATCAACTCTGACCAGCTTCTCTGTCTTTCCTAAAGAAAATCCCCATAACATAATACTGCCATCCCCCATGCTACACTGTGATAAATATGTATTTAAGGTGATGTACTTTCCAGAAACTTTAGATATGGCCTCATGTGATTATATTTCATGTTTTTTTCTGTCCCCAACTTGGCTTGTGGAAAACTTTATATGGCTTATATGACTTTCTCTCAACAACGACTTTCTTTTTTCCACTCCTATATAAAGGCAAAATTAGAGAAGTGTGTTACTTCCAATTGCCCTGTTAAAAACCTACATGAATTCAAGCTGTAGATCTGCTTTTATGACAGACAATTAGGGAAGTCTGCAAATGTTATGTGTTCATATATGACATAAGAATCAGAATTTGCATACATTTCATCAAGTGGATGTAAAATTTGTTTTCTAGAAGAAAGATGCCACTGACCCACGTCCAATCTGCTAAATTCAACAACAGTGGCTTTAGACAAGAGGGGGTATTACAGAATAACATGTTTCCTTTCTGTCTGATTAATGCATCAGTGACAGATGCTGAGGGGATTACCTTTAGATTAGTATCCTTTCCACAGAGCCTGTTTTTCTCTGCCACGTTGCCTTTCCAATGGTCCTTTTTAAGAAACAAACAGAATCGGCTTTCCTTGTTTCTCCTCTTGCGCGGTTATTGTTGCTTTTTATCTCAGTAGTTCAAAAGATTTTTTTCACTGTCATAAATTGACCACTGGTCCACATTTGTTGACTACAAATTGAAACAACAAACTTGCTGAGACAAGCTTTGAAGTAAAACAAAAGACTTGTTTCCCTTCTGGTTTGGATGTTCCTGGATTCTTGCTTTAGAGGCTGAGTCATCATTTCACCTTAAACAACCAGCATCATTAGTCGTTCAGAGCAGATCACAGCAGGAGCCATGAAGTTGTAGTTTTAATGCTGAATGTGGTAATGGCATAAACTGCTTTTGGGCTAATGGTGATGCCTGTTTTTGCCAAATCAGATCAAGCTGTCAGTGACAAGCTCTTTCCTTCATTCAAGTCCTTTCCTTCATTGTTGAAACCAACTCTCAAGCCCTAATGAAGTGAATGTTAGCCATTTAAAGAAACCAGGGTGTGTCTCTTCCCCTCTAACCTAAGTAACACCACTTTTCCCAGTTCTTCCTGAAATTGCATTCACAAGCAGATGTCTCTGGCAGGGCCTGCCGGATAATGACAAAGGATTTAATCGGCTGATTCTCACACCGCCTGCCCAGCATGTTTGTCTACCCTCTTTAGCCTCAATTTATGGGCTCTGCAGAGCTGAGATAGATTGACTGCTGGAGTATAAGCCTTTGAGGAATAAAGAAGAGTGCTAATCTGTGAAGAATAATTCAAATATGAGGCAGTGATTTGAGATTTATGGAAATGCAAATTTGCTAAAATGTGATGGAATGATCTTTTATATATATATATATATATATGTTCATAATCTGTCTATCTGTTTTCCTGAAACAAGGATTGCACATTTTGCAGCATCTACAGTGCATGTTTTAATTTCTAACCTTGTCATGATTTGGTCTTAAAGACAGCTATTGAAGAAAGACACAGAATTATATTGAAGTTAATCATTTGCAAACACTGTTAATGGGTTTGGAAGAGTGAAATGCAGTTCATATAACCAGTACATAAACAGCCAACATGGTTAGAAAACCACAATTATATACAGTTTCCATTTGTTAAAAACTATTTTGATACGTTTTATAAGTTAAAACATCTTTAAATGACTTTTAATATTTTGCAAATGCAATTTTATTTGGGTTATTAGAAACCCCAATATGGTTCAGTGGCTTTAGAAAATATGATCAGTGATTGTTTTTTTGGTTTTCTGATGAAAGCTAGAAAACTAAATGAAAAAAGAGCTTTTACATAACCTATCTGTTCCCACATTAGTCGCTGTAGCAACAGCATTCCTTTGGCTGAGGAATGTACATATGATACGTAATTGTGGCTTCAAAAACTGTAACATGGCTAAATAACTCTTTGTAGACTTCACTGGCTAGATGACAAGATTGATACCACTGGATACTGATACCAGATCATAACAATTGCCAGGAGAATTAAAATGGAAAACAGTGGGATCAACAGAGAAGTTCAAAAGCGAGTGCGGAGCGTCAAGAGACATTTACTGGATCTGACCCTTGTGGCTTTTAAGATCCGTCTGTTCCTTTATAAGATTACCGACAGCTTTAGTTGATTCTGGTTGGGAAAAACATTGCATGAGCAGTATTATTTGGTCCAATAAACTTGGATGAGGTTGGAACCCAAACCAACAACACACAGCTATCTACCATTGACAAATGAACAAAATAACATATTTTTATTTCAATAGGAAAACTACCTTTATCACATATTTACAGGAAACCTATTTTTATACAATTTTGTGAAAATAATAATTTATGTTGACCTAATTCTTTACTAAACCAATAATAAAGTGTCATCAAAGCTTTACCCTCAGGTAGTTTTTCATTTTCTGAATGAAACATCTATTAGAAGATTAAATAGTTCTGAAATCCAGATGAGTTAAGCATACGATTTTTGCTTTGTTACCAATGTTCTTATAATGCTGCTGCTGACATCTTTTGACACTGCTCAACAATGTTTTTTGCCTTAAACAAGCTGCACAGATGTAGACTGAAAGTCAAGCACATGTATTTCTCTGTAAAACGAATTAATCTAGTCTGTCTTTTCTCGTATACTGAGAAAGATCAAAGCTTTCTTTTAATTCCTACTTCTAGAAAGCTGAGTTTGTCAACTTCTTACAAAAAAAAAAAAATGGAACAAATTGAACTTTGTCTTTCAGTATGTTGTGTGTCATGGATTACGAAACATAAAGCTAATTTATAGATATTATCTTCATGCAAACTCAAAATTCTGCCTTTTTGGCATGCTTTTCCTCAGTTCAGCAGCTAAGGTTTGGCTGCAACTCAACAACAGTAAGCCTATACGAATGTCATAAAAACAACCTGATATTTTGGTTGTGATCATTTGTCAGTCAAATGAAGCCAAGGGGAAACACTCATCTTGTCCTTTTTCCCTTTTGCTCCATCAAACACACTCTCAGATTTACATTAAAAATGACCTTCTCTCACTATATTAATAAAGGAAGCAAATATTATGTGACGAACATCTAGACAAAGGATTATGCTCTTGTTAAAAATAAACACGCAGTCTTCAGAAGAAGAAAACAGCATAAAAAGGGCTAAAATATACAGAACAAAGCCCGTCACACATGATAACCTGCAATTTGAAGTCAAAACATTGATTTTTTTGAGGGGGTTTATTTCTAAAATGAAGGCAATTTTTCTCTAAACACAAGGACGCTTTGAGCACACACTGCTCTGCTTTTTTTTTTTTGAAGTGGATGATTTGTGTACCAATCCTGGCAGACTATCATTGTGTGCTTTTTAATAGAGAGTCCTGGAGTTTTGCGGATCACCCAAAATAACACAGTGTGTTTGTCATTTAGGGATAATATAGCTGACTGGCAATGAAGAACAGGACAGCGAAGCAACAATTAGGGAGCTGTTCTCTCCGGCTCGTGAACAGAACACGAGGGGAGGTCGCTGTTTTCATTTGGCTAGCGCTGCTCAGCCGCAGTGTAATAATCAACCACCGAACTGTAAAGCAACAAGCACCAGAAGGTTGAAACCACATGTTTAGAGTGTTTATTCCAGGATGGAAAATTTAGATCGGAATCGTAGATTTGCATTTATGACAAGTATTTACGTGCTTAACAGTGTGGATGTAGATTTCCATTTATGATGAGAGGTGACACTTTCCGCCAGAGTGTGTGTGACAAGGAAAGAATCCTGACAATCCTTTTCTTTGTTTGCAGTAAACTACAGCACTCACCTGTGACTGCAGTGGCATTGGCTGCTGTCCAGAGGTGTGTGGAGGCTTGTGTGTACCTTGTGTGCATGTGGGTCTTTCTGCATTTGTGACTGCGTACGAAAGAGAGAGAGAGAGAGGGCCAGTCAGGCGCCTGTGCATCGGTTTGCCTGTTTCCACACAGTCTGGGCCCCAGAGGAGGATTTGCAGACCAGATAGGATTAGGCTCCTTCTCTTTACACAACAGTGATGAGGATAAGGAGTCTGCAGAGCTCAGGAGCACTCCAAAGCCCCATTAATACAGCCGCACAAACCACATAGATGAGTACCTTAAACAGCTGAGCCAGTCTCTCCATCTTCAGCTAGTAATGATCTGATGGTACACCACCGGTCAAATTTATCCGGACGCAGAAATCCAGGGTGGAAATTATACAGAATGCATTATCAGAGGTGCCTTTGCGTCACATCACGGCCAGTTTTCATCAAACACATCTCAGTGATTTGAAGATGAAAAACGTTCTGGTTTATACACTACTGTGAAAAAGTATTGACCTACCCACCCCCATTCAAAATGTCTTTTTTTCTTAGCTTTTGTTTTTATTCCACTTAACTGATAAAGTTTGTCAAACAAATATTAATATCTAAGATAATCAGAATAAATACAATGAGCATGAAAGAGACACAGAGATCTATCTCACACTGACCAAAAAACTTAATGAAGGTATTTTTCAATGAAAGACAAAGTATGAGATAATAAACTTAATTGTGCATTAGAGGTTGTCTTACTTTGAAACATTAATGTTTGGTAGTATGAAAAAACAAAAATCAAAAACAGAAGAAGTCTGAAAGAGGGCAAATCACAACTGTGTGTATTCCTATTTATTAGAAAATCATTTGTCATGGCTAGCATGTGATTATGGGATTAAATGACTATAATGTTTGGTTCATTTAATCAACATGTAGCTTCTGCAGCTTCCTCAGACACAACATACAGTATGACCTGTTATTTTATCACTGAGTCTAGCACTCAACCTGCCTACAACACCTGCATGCCTGTCAGTCACTGTAGTTATTATGCATCACAGCTTCAGCACACAGCTTCCACATCCAACAACAACTTATTTTTAAAAAAGAAAGGTACATTATCAGTGAGCTGTCTAAATAAGCCCTTTTCACAGGAACACTTCCTGGAGTAGGTTACATAAGTGTGGGGTCTTCTGTGGCCTTTGAGGGTTCAAAGAGCTCTAATCTCATTAAGGCAAGCCACTTATTGCTGAGTTCAATCTAACTGCAAACTGATCTCAGATCAGACCTTTCATTCAGGCAAGACACAATGTAATTGTCATGTTGTTTCACTTTGATGTATACCTCTCCACTCAACTGTTCTGGTAATCCTCAAAGGAATCAGCTATTATTCACTTCACCAGTACTCTAAGAAAAAAATTGCTTTTCGTAAGAGACTGTCATTAAGCCGTGGTTCATCTTGTCCTGCTCCTCTAAGCATTAGCCTCATCTTTCTAATCTTATCCTTATGTGTTTATTGCGTATCTCCTTCATTTGCTGCCTCCTGCCGAGCTTATAGATTTCCTCGTAATCTCACAGCCTCATCTTAATCAGCAGCTGATTGGAATAAAATATTGGATGGAAGTTACAGAACAAAACATACCATTGCTTGTTCACAGGTTTAATGGTACTTACACACAACAAACACTATACGATTCCAATTTTAGCTTTTAAAGCTGTGAAAGTGTCATTTCTATGGGTAATAATAATAATAAAAAAAAGGTTCATGCAAAGATTGTTGTAGTTTCATCTGACTGTACCTATATATTGGCAAAACTTTCAGGCATAGCACATGGTTCTCTTTGGTAAAAAGGCTGGACCACTTAAAACAAAATGATGATGTGTTGACAAGTTCCAGTTCAACCCTGGTCAAATCGAGTTTACGTCAAGTTGAAGAAGTGTTGAACTTTTGAACCTTATTTGGCTGGACATATATGCAGTGGGAATAAAAAAAAAAATCCCCCTAATGATCCCATTAGCCCAAGCATAAATTGTAGGTTAATTGGTTGTAGAAATTCAGTTTGAAAAGCACAGTGGATCAGTGGTTAGCACAGCTTTGCAGCTAACCGCTGGATGGATTTTGCATGTTTTCTTTGTATCTGCGTGGGTTTCCTCTGGGTACAATTACCTGACATGGAGAAAGCAGAAGGTTTGAATATTGGATGTCACCTGTCTTTATGAATTTTGCATATTCTTCCCTTTATGTGTTTGTTTGTTTTTTTTTCTTTTTATTTTACTATATCAGCCTGCTTTGCAACAATGTTAGCCCAGTTGGGTGACTAGAGGCTCTTAAACTAAACAACCCAGAAAAGTCTAAAACTGAGCCATTACATCCGTACGCAATGACTGGTAGCTTACATCAGCGATGTTTACTGAGGTCACAAAACTTAAAAGTTTGGAAATAAAACTATAACTGTTGACTCTGTTGGTGCAACTGCATTGTGTGACTTGTGTAGAGTCTCTACAAAGTACATGGATGCAGACTTCTATTTTTTATCAGTTTTGGTGCAAGGCCAGAGGACAGGTGGCTCAGAGAAGAAATAAAACTCACTTTTTTAGTCCAAAAACTTGTCAATATTTCATGCTGTTTACAATAACAGAAAGTTTAAAGTCAAAGCAGCAGGAGGAGGTGCTACTCGTTTTTCTAGCAGTCTCTATAACTAACAGCTTCACTGGCAAATGGGTTAACTCAGTTATTCGCCACACCATATAAGTTTTACAACAACACTGTGTTAGCTAGCAGCATCACCAGCTTGTCCAACTGTTTTCAGATATATTGCTGTAGAAATGGTCAAAACAAAAAGATGTCAGTCAATTACATGCAGTCTGTACTGGCAGCTCTAAATAACCTCTTTTACTGAGAGCTTGGTTGAACCAATGCATGGCAGCTTCAAGCAGGTCAGCTTGAAGCTGCATCCATTTGGTCAACAGACAAATCTAAATAAAGGTATATATGTAATTTGGATATCGACTCAATTGTTTGTTCTTATTGTTTTTTAGTTTAATGGATGTTAAATATTAGTAACTTCTCCAGATCCTTCAACTGCCTGACATCAGTTTTTACTCAATCCATTTGTATGACGCCTAATCCAGAATTTCATACCATGAAATTACTTTTTGGTTGCAGAATGCTGATGTGCAGTATTTTACTCGATTTAGCCAGGAGGCTGACATGCAGCCAGTTAGACAGCACTCTGTGGAGATAACTGTAACTCTCCCAGGATGTTTTGCCATTTGAGATTAGGAAAAAACAGCCAACTCTTAGGAAAAAAAGGACTTTAACAACCAGAGATGCGCTCAGGACTTAATTTCCACACCTTCTACGTCTCTATCAGCATGTTTAGAGCTGATAAGGAGGCCCAACTCAAAATCCAGAGGAAGCAGAGAGAGAGTGAGAGGGTGTTGCTCTGAAGAAAAACAAAAAGCGGCAGGTCATAAAGAACCCTGTTTCCGACACCACAGACTGTGTCTCCCTTTTTACTGAGTCTCTAATACAGAGGTGGAGCTGTGTCTGTGCGAGTGGGGTTACATCACGGTCATGGACGTTTTCAGATAGAAGAACATCAAGTCAAAACAATGACTTGCACAAAAGTCCAAAGCTGAGAGCTCATTAAATCTCACAGCTGTGGGGAGGTAGGGGGGGAGGGGGGCTGTAAATTATCACAAAAGGGAGGTAACTTTCCCTGTCTGTTCTCTGTGTGCAGATCTGTAGATGGTAGAGAAGAGAGAAGGAGGGGAGGGAAGAGGGTGCAGCTCTATTTAGCATGAGAAGCTTCCTGTGCGTGGGCCTCATGGCGCCGAGCGGGGGACAGGATCCGCAGTCCAACTCACTGTCTCCACAGAACACCCTTTTGCTACAAAACACACACCCTCTGGCTCAGATTCTGCTCTCAATTTCCTGCCTGTAATTCTGGCTGCTGGTCAGAGAAAAGCAACTTCCTAACAGCAGAGATAACCAAACAATGTTACGCTCCACAGATCACATGGGAAAATTTCCCGTGGTTTTGAAATGAAATTGATTTTTCATTTCTGTTTGAGAATTTGCAAGTTTCACAAATAAGGGTCAATTCTTTTTCATAAATCATCTCTAAGTATCTCACAGGCTCGCATTGCAGCATAGAGTGAATCCTAGTGGACATAAAAACGGTGCACAAAATTCCATATTCTTAAAAACTCTTTCCCCTTATTGTGTCTAATCATTTTTTTTATAATTATTTTAAGTAAGTGCCCAACAGCATTCCACATCTTGCCTTGGTAACATTTGTCCAGTTTACCTTTACTTCCTGAGACTACATGAGATTGATGTCACATGAACATAAGTAGCACTTTGCATCTCTGTCTTGTCTGTTCAGCATTTTTGGAGAAATATAAAGTTTTTGTAATGTCCTTGATACTCCATATTTGACTGGCAACAGCCTTCGCTGTACCATGGTGTTAGAACACTGTGTACATAACCACTGGTAAAGTTCTGTTTTTGAGAATTAATTTTATGGTGGAACAGCTAATGAGCTCTCAGTGAATCCAAAATGTTAATAAGGTAAATGTTATGACTTTCTTAGGAGAATATGTGCAAGCATGCAGAATTAATTTGATGAAATTTAAAATGTTCCCATCTGCGCTTATTTTAAAACAAACAGCTGAATATTTACAAACAAAAATGACATTTTGAAAACAATAACCAGGAATCAAACCTTCTTTTCAATGAAACCTTCTTATTTTTATATCTCCAGAGGAATTATGTTCCACTCTTTGGAGAATTGTTGTAAGTCAGCCATATTGGAGAGTTTTTGAGCAATAATGCTCTGTTCCAGGTCATGCCACACCAATCAGAATTAGGTCTAGACTTTTACTTAGTTTTTTTTTTTTTTTTTGTGGTGTGCTATTGATAATTGTGCTGCTGCATGACCCAAGTATGCTTGAGCTTAAACTCACAAACTAGGATCTGAACATTCTTCTTTAGGATCTTGCTGTTGGCAAAATTTACTTTCTTTAGACTTCGTTTTCAGACTGCATCTTGTCAGAAGGGCTCTATTTAACTGATTTCTCCATTCCATTCTCCAACATTTTTCTAGAATTTGGTCATGAGTGTGGTGAGGAAAGTTAAACTTACCTGTCTAAAAATATTAATAACAATACTTTCATTACTTAGGAAAGGGCTTAAGCAGGATTAAGCTCCTTAGGAAAGGGCTTACCCCATTAATTAACCCATAAATTGGTTAATTAATGGGTTAATTAATTAACCCATAAAATCATCATTTGAAAATAGCTTTTTTTGTTAACTCAGGTTTATTTTGATTTCATTTGTTGATAATTGTTCATGATTTTGAGTTACTAACAGAAATCCAACAGATATACGTCCAGTTATTAAAAAATAAAACACACCATTTCACAGTATTTTAAGATGGGGTTCATACTATAGGCATTCAAAAGCAAAGTTAACATTTTCTATTTAAATAATGTTTTTTATGTTCTTCAGTAAAATGCTTTTTTTCTTTTGCATTTAGAAGGGAAAACGACGTATAAATCTTCTTTCAAAGTGTGAAAGAAAGTGTGATCCACTTAATCCAGAGGAGGGACGGTGTGAATTCTTCTGTGAGAAATGTGTTAGTAGCATTTCATTACACATAAAGACGAGAGCTAGTGTTTCCCACAATGTGTAAATCATGTAATCTAATACACAGCATCAAGCATTTATTAATGACAGGCAACAGATTGCAAATCTCTAATTAGCTTAAGATCTTAACAATAATAGACATCTTATTGAAGAGAGTCTTATAATTAAAGCCTGCGTCCACATCTTTTAATACAAATTTTTATGTCCTCTGTGCTGCTATATGGTGGCCATGGTTGACAAAAACAATTCCCTAATTCACAGGCATCACATGGCTCAGAGGATGTTCCTAATTACAGAGCATGTGCAAACCAAGCTGACCCATGTTCCCCCTGAAGGGATAAGAGCGCGTTGGCATTAGACAGGACGAAGTTTTACTGTTCTTACCAGGGTCGAGAAGAAAGAAAAACGGAGCATGAAGGAAGTTCTACATTAGTCCCATTCTGATTACTGTACGATTACTGAGGATCATACAGTAATGGTGAAAGCAGGATGGGGAGAGCTGCAAATAGTTTTAAAAACTCATGAAAAAATCTTTAAGAACAAGTTTGATTACTGGATTTGGGCGGTTTATGTTTTTGAAAAAAAATCTCATTTTCGACAATGTTTTCTAATTTGAATAAGAATAGCATACAACTTTTGGCATTATATTTTAAGACCATGAATATTCTATAAGATGTATGACTCCATAAATAAATAAATAAAAGATGCATGACCACGTAATGCTGTTAATAAACATGTAACTTTAACTCCATAGCTCCATTGCATGAAAATGTCGTAAATAAATTTGTGAAATCAGATTTCCAGTCTTGATTGCAAAATTCCATCCATCCATCCATCCATCCATCCATCCATCCATCCATCCATCCATCCATTCATCCATCCATCTATCCACATTATTATTAAAAACTGTGAACATTTGAAAATGGAAAATAACAGATTTTGCCATAAACTAATATGTAGGAACCCTGTTATGTACTCTTAGCTCTGCTTTTGCAGATAAATAGGGAGCGGTACTGATAAAGGTTTTTTCAAGGCAAATTATTTATCATGCACTGAAAACAACCTGACAGTTTGTTTTTCTTTATCTGTTTTGTGTCAAGGCTTTCTGCACATCCCGCAAACATTTTATTAATTTTCCTCCATTTGAAATACAAAGTGACAAAAACACAGGCATGACTGAAACATGTGTTAGTTCAAATAAACAGATCAAAAATATGAGAAGTTTATTTAGGTTGTTGTGGAAAGACATCTGAGGTGAGACAACCACACAAAAACAGACCTGTGTAGTCTCTTATCAGCCAAATTTTAGAGTAAAGCAAATCCACAGAAAACTTAAAGCGCTTTAAAAGTAACGGGTTGAACTTATTTCCAAATATTATGTTCCTCTGATAATAAAGACACCATTTATTTCAGCCAAATGAACAGTTTCGCAGCCAAGAACAAGGACAGTGTAGCATATTGATTCCTGCAAATGCTTATCAATGTTCTCTTAAAATGTAGGTCAATAAGGCTGCAGACTCGCTCAAGTGCAGCTCCAGTCAGATATTTAGGTCACACCCCAATTACAGAGAGGCAGAGAGAGAAGCTTTGCAGGAGAGATATATATTTATGGAATGAAGCCATTCCTTTTGAATATTATTTTGTAGTTATTTTGAGGCCGAGCTCTGGCAGGGGCTTAAAGCAACAAGCAGCGGCGGCAGAGAGATGACAGCTCGGGTGATTGAGTTTGAAAGTGGACATGTCTAGCCTCTATGCTAATGCTCTGGCTCCGAGACAGTCTTCTGGCTGGCAGAGAGCATTTGGGAACAAGCGACATGAAAGCGAAGTTGTCAATTTATACCTCGTGCTGCTTCGTGGGCTCTATTGTTCTCTTTCGCTAGACAATTTCTCTCGTGCATTTGCATATTGTCACCGCCGCTAAGACCTGATTCACATCAAAACAAATCCTTGAATCCGTCTCACATCCCAAAACTCGCTGTGAGGTTTTGCAAGAAGCAAAAATAATGCTGGCAAACCTATTTCGTCTTTCTGAGGGAAGTCCTGGGAGAGTAAGCAGGCTGAATGTAAAGTCAATACCGTCTTACACAAGCCCTGCATGTGGTCTGCGGCGGATCAGTCTTGGGAGCCGCTCTCAGCCAGGGGTTTCAGATGGGAGGGCTCATTTCAAATTCTGGAATTCACTAAAGAATTTAGAATAAGATGCCATCAGTGTGGGTTCTTTTAATAAGACACACTCTGCCCTTTTAAAGAGGGGGGGAAAACATTATTGAGCCAAAACTTGTCAAATTATTCAAGAGGATGACTACTTCAAAACGCTAGGAATGGTGTACAGATTTAATGTATTATAACAAAAAGAATTTTGCCCTCTGTTTTGGGGGTGTTTCTGAGTTTCATCCTTTTTACAGCTGGGTTGGTTATGGTAAAATATGAAATAGCTTACATAAACCATTAAATGCAAGATCTATACATGCAGCTTGGAATATCAAAGTGTTATTCCTCAAATGTTTAAACTGACATTTACACATTTAGCTGAGTTTGCTAAGTAGCAGTTTCTCTACAACTGGAGAAAATAAAGTCAGCAGGACAATGCAACTCATGATTTTCCTGTGTTAAGAACAGGAACTTTTAACATGACGCTTGGAACATTTTAACTTCAGCCCTTGATGAAAAGCGGTTGTTTTTCTTCTAGTCCAGCAAAACATCACTGCCAAGATGGAGCCGGCCTCTTTGGTGTCTCATCAGTGGAAACATTCCTAAGCATTCATTTTCCCCCAGCTTAGCAAGGGAACCTGTTTGGTGGAAATCTACACTGCTAGTAAATCTCTTTAAGCACATGGCAGGTGTACGCACAGCTACTTATGTAAATATCTTCTAGCAACTTTCTGCAGCTTCACAGAGAAGTTTTAAATTCCTTCATCTTCACCTGAATTTTAACAAGTGTTGAAACATAAAAAAAACTTCTTTTGAAATGCTAAAGTTGAGTTCTTTTTTTCATTAATAATTTCAGAAACAAGCTCAGGGGAAATCCCTCGGCTCTAATGATCAACTTTGTTTCCGTTCAACTGTTACTGTCCTAGTTAGAGTTTCAGTTAGAGTTTCAGAAGTGAAAATAAACAGCTCTTTCAGCATTTCAGATCTTGCTGCCATCCAACTTGTGTTGCAAATCCTCACAACTGAGCTTACAGAAAAAAATATATTTATTTGTGTGGCATAAATGCAGATTTATGCCACACAGTCTACATCAGATCAAATAAGTCACTATTTTCCACTCTGTTGCTTAGTGTCTGGTATTGAAAGATGGTGGATCAAGCTGGTTCACAAGCCGGGTTTCCGTTTCCTCTTTCCCAATTACTCTTGGATTAAAATATAGATTAAAACTAGGCCACAAAAATTCCTTTCTAGATTGATAATCTCTCTACATTTTAGGTTTTGACCTTGAAAAAGCCTCTCCCTTCATTTTTAATTGAAAGGAGAGGAATTATTGTTGTTACAGTAGTTAGCAAAACTACTTTGGTAGCCTTTTTATTTGTTTGCATTTGGTAGTACTGAGAGAAAGAAGACACATTTAGTGGCTTTTCCAACACTATCTCTTAAATCTTCTCTAAATTATTGCTGTTGTTTTGACTGTGATGCCACAGCTATATAAAGCTTTCATCAAAGCCCGCTGGCCAGTAGAAACGGTTGAAGTTTGACAAAACAAACAACTGAAGCATAACAACGGCACTAACATGGCAAAAATCACAAAACAGGCCAGAAAAATCCTTCAAAATTCCAAATAATGTCATATGGATTTTGAGTTGTGTTTCTTATTTGCATGACATTGTACCGTATATGTAATTGACTCACGACTGCACGGCTTAGATCATCTTGACACACTCACAAGTTTGAGCGTATACTTAGGGATCTGAATTTTACTAAATGGATGTATGATGTCAGCGTGCAAATGAAGGACAAAACTATCCACTGGAAAATGCCAGACCAAGCCCTCAAAGTTAGTGAGAAGTCAACAACATGACAAGGTGGGGTTTTCCCAGCAAACACTACCGTGTT
The DNA here is from genome assembly GCA_903067095.1 of Girardinus metallicus. Classification (NCBI taxonomy): domain Eukaryota; kingdom Metazoa; phylum Chordata; class Actinopteri; order Cyprinodontiformes; family Poeciliidae; genus Girardinus; species Girardinus metallicus. The sequence goes on from CAEGAE010010098.1 coordinate 13,971, forward strand.
CATTTTGTTCCCAATTCTGCTGATGGCATGGAAACTTCAAGGAAGTCAGAAAATAAAGAAAGAGAGAGGCAGAAGGGATCTATTTTGTTTTTCCTCTGCCTGCTACCTGGCAACTTGGCAAAGTTTCAGAGAAAAGAAACTAGAAGTCTGCAGAGCAGGAAGCAACACCTCATGCCCAACAGCGAATATCCTGATTGTTTCTACTGGCACTTAGTCAGACAGCTTTTGATGATTGTAGGCAATTTTAGATCAGATTGATTATGTCATATGGCAACAATGGATTGTAATAAATCAATGAACATTTTTTTCATCCAGTTTCTATTAAGAACGCACATGTGTTTTCCATATAACAGAGTTTTTTATCAGGAGGAGAAAACATTCAAATTGGGCCGTTCAGACGTCCATGAAAATATCAGAACTGGGTCACACCAGGCATTTTCAGACGTCCGTGAAAATACCTGGTGTGTACAATTATACTTACACAAATCATTGAAATACTAAAATCTCATGGATAATTTAACTTAATTATAGATTTTTTTGGGCAAGTTTGTTAGGAAAGATGACATCCTAGGCAGGTCAGTAGTCCATCACAGGGCAACACATAGGTGCACGGGATGAACATCCAGACACACAGTAAATGTGGTTGGAAGCCAGAGCACCCAGAGAGAACCCATACATGCACAGGAAAAACATGCAAACTGTGCAGAAACACCCCAGGCCAGCTATGCATTCAGGATGTTTTTGCTGCTAACCACTGCTCCATCATGCAGCGGCTGGTGATTATTAGCAGCCTGGGCCAGCACCATTTTATCTAAATGATTGTCTTATTCTGTTTGTAACAGTAATAGCATAAATATCCTAGTAAAAAAAAAAAATAACTAAAACATTTAGTTCTCTGGGATCTCAAGATCCCACTCTTCATGATTTGCAACCCCTTTTTTGGGGACCATTGTGGTAAAGGAAGGCAGTAAATATTAAATGATCATTTTCACTCACTGGCCTTGAACAGCATTAATATATTCCTGCTGTCAACCACCAAAGGTGACTCTTTGCTTTTTTCTCCTTTCCTGTCGGCACACCGAGCTGACATTTACCATCTTGATATTATAAAATGCTTGGTGTGCCACCTAAAGGCCCTTAAACATAGTCTCTATATGTCTATGAAGCACCACAAAGGGAAGGAAACTCTATCATTACAAATGTAAACATGACATCTAAAGCACTCAATTACAGAGGAGGGAAGGGGAATGCCTTGGCTTATTCGTAGCTCCATTGTGCTGAGAAAACAAAGCAAACCGTTTCCTATCGTCCATTTCATCACTCATTCTGCAATAAAATAGCGTGACATTCAAGATAAGTCATAATCGGTGGCTTAATGATTGGAACTGGTGATTGGTGAAATGTTAGAGTGGCGAGTCATGCAGAGGATGGCGCATCTATCGTGCTGCACAACTTCTGTGTGTCAAACAATTTTTTTATGATGAGAATGGTTCCCCATTCATTTCGCACACAGACAGAGAGCCCTCCTCATGTTCCTTTGATGCCTCGCTATTCAGACACATCAAAGGGAGGAGACCCGTGAACATCCATGCATTAGGGGCAAACAAGCTCCTCCACAGACACAGTGAATGCTTCTCCAGGTTAGTTATTTTAATGAACACTTCAGCACCGTCGCCTTTTTGTCTGCTTTCAATATCGCACTCGGGTCACAAAAGAAGTTGTGTGCTGTGTCGCTGCACTCTAATTAACCAACGTTTTATTTTCTTCATACACATTTAAAATTATTAAGATTGCAAGGTTACGGTTGAACGACTCGATGTCGGCAAATACTGTCTGGTGTTTGCTCCAGGCTATATTTATATGGCTCTTTTGTGCCTCTCACAGTCATGCGTTGAGCTAAAGAGGAAAAGACACGGGGAAAGCATGGGGTTGAGCAGTGAGTTAGCAGCTTGTGACAGGTGTACGTGATGTCCAAAGAAAATGAATAGAATGTTTCATGTTCTCATGGTGGGTCTCCAGACTGTGCTTCTGATTCTTACAGATAGAACCAAATTTGCATGTGCTTGCATTGAACCGATGTCATTTACTGTTCCTAAACCATCGCAGGTTACGCTTGAGTGGTCACAGCCACTTCCCTTCTCACAGCTGCACTACTGAGACTCCAGCACTTGTACGACATTCCTCACCGAGTTTACCCACGGGTCGGGATGTTTTAAGAATTTTTATTGTGCTGTCCTTTGAACAATAGTGACTCGTGCAAAGGAATGTATGGAACACTTAAGGGTGACTTAACCCAAATTATAGAGAAAGTATTTTTTACATACTTTTATCAGTGAAGAAAGATTTTTAAAAAAAGATTGTCTCAATATTTTTCGACTGAAATGTCACAAATTGACAGTGTTTATGAACAGATAGATTTTTTAAAAGCTTAATCAGCTCTTAATTAAAAAGGCTTCTCCCAGTTGTGCTAAAATCCCAGCTTAAATTAAATGGGCTCACATCCAATTTTCATTCATCACAGGGCTTTAATTATTCACTTAAGTACTAAAACTTAGTTTAAATAAACCTTTATAGTTTACCACATCATTTAAAAAAAATGGAGAACAAGAACTTTCTACCATCTGTCCACTTTTACATGACTTTTTATGCCTGAACATCCGCAGCTCAGGTGGATACCTGCACACATTTCAGATTCTATTGTAAAAACATGTGAAAGTTTCAAATCTTCTAGCTCTCACTTACAAACTACTATGTGTAGCTTTAGCACAGTAGACGTGAAGAAAATGCATAATTTTTGACTGGACGTCACAAAATGATGTCCAATTTGAAACACCTTCTTCCACCATAAAACCCTTCACAGGCTATTTCACACACATCACACTTCAATTTCATGACTGGACAGACATATAGAAGCTCAATTTGGCATTGTTTCTATCAAAAGAAAAAATATGGTGATTCTGCAGCACATGCTCATATTCTTTTCATCTAATGCCTGTGGCCGCGAACCCCTAAAGAAGAATGAAATGCACTCTTCTCAACCTTAACACACTAAAGCCCCAGATTTCTAAATTCCCCATGAGTCTAATTTGGATGGGTTCAAGTCTTACTCTTCGAAGAACATCGATTAATAACTCTCTCCCACTACTCCCGCCCCCCCATTGTTTTTGAGTCTCTGCAGGTTTTTGGCGCTTGCTGAAAGGCGCGAGGGCAGAACGAACCCCACTTGGCAAGACGGGAAGATGATTCCCAAGCAGCCTGTCGACTTCACTCCCTAATGCTCTTTCGCCTGCCCCACTGACTGAGATTTTAATAAATGATGACATGTGGTATAAATAAACCACAAGGTAGTGCTCCTGCCAAAAGGCAGAGAGAGATACCAAGGTAACACACAAGAGGTGATAAATAAGTCAACAAGGACTCATTTGCTGCACTTGGATTTTTTGTAATTATTGTAATGCTTTGAATAGATGTGAGATGTAGCAAGTATGGTGGTGTACTTGCTTACATTCCTGGAGGAACAGAACGAATCCAAGTTGTGTTCCACTTCTGCAGAACTGCTAGATATAACTTAAAGCACTTCATTCTGTTTATGTTAATGTTTTATGCTAATTGGGGCTCTGATTATTCATTTTTGTTTGACTGTTTAACAGTTTAGATCTGCATCATGTTTCACAAACCTGCAGGGTTACAGTGCATACCATGACCAAACAGTAAGAGATTATTTTCATTGAAGATTTCAGAGAAAAAAATACTATTTAATTTTGAGTTAGTTTTACATTATATAAAACAACTCCAATTAACAAGTTTTAGGGCTACTGGGTTGTGGAAATAGTAAAAATCTGATTTATTTTGGTTAATATTTTAATCATAATAACTTAAAACAATCAATCACTGAGTTTGGGGGGGATAACAAAACATCTGTTGCACTTGGAGATAAGTGAATAGTCTTGAATCAAACGTTTTCCTCATACGTTTTTGAAGAACCTTCTCTTGAAATAGGAAGCTTATTAAAATATGGATGATTATATAACAACATCAGAAATTGAACAAAGAATCAAAATAAAAAGAATAATAAATGATAAACAAATTATAAATGAAAAAAGGCAGTCATCACAAGGAACAACTAGCTTACTGAGTGATACAGAGTGTGCACATGCAACCATAAAATTTGACCTTTGCACGGATGTGTCTGGCAGACGTCCACTTAGAGCCCGCCTCAAATACATTCAGATCTCCTCCCAGTGAAGTAAGTAAATTTATAATCTGCAGAAATTCTGTTGAAGGCAGGCTAGATTGCTTGCATTCAATGTGAGGTATGCTGATTTCAGTCATTACAGACTTGACTTGGATTGGGAAAAAATACTTTTGAAGTTCTTTGCAGCACCTCTTACTAGATAATAGGTGACTTACTTCCAAACAGCATGCATAGAAATTTTTCTGTAAGTTCAAAAACCACATTTTGAACTGTTACCCTTTACGTCCATAATGTTGTCAAAATTGAACAATGAGCAACTAAAGTCCACGATGTTAATTCAAGGTTTGCATCATATCTTTTGCAACGAGCAGTTGAAACGTTTTGTTTCATCAATAAATGATTGATTTACATCTCAGGATGGGTTAGGAGAGACCTGGCCTCTCTGTCTTTAGACAAGCAGTGGGAGAACAGGAGCGTTGTGCAACCGAGCTGCAGACTTTACTCCAGCTCTGTCACTGCCACTTCTGTTCCAGTTATGGTCTGCAAACACAGACAAACCTTGTCCTAGATTCTGCAAGCTGGCGGAGACTGAACTTTAAAAGTAGGTGAATTTGCAGTGAGTTTGTCACTCAACAATCAGGTGGACATCAACATGCTACCAGCACTCTGAGCAGTGTTTGTGTTTTGTTTTGTTTTGTTTTGTTTTTTTGCATAACAAACATCATTTATCAGTTGTTTATGAACTTTGAATCTGAGTCTCACATGGAGGAAAGTTACAGGAAAAGATGGTCAAGGTAAAATTTGACAAGACTAGTCACTTTTGTTTGGAAAAAAAAAACCTAAAGGTGAAATTTGTGTTGTTTATCAAGGTTTAGCTTCAGTAAGTTAGGCTAGTATGATGAAAAGGGTGATGAAAGGCTGGGGTGGAAAGCTGAAATGTAGGGGCGGTGTGGCGCTTTTTAAAACGTCCTCCATTTCATCAAAGTGATTATTGGGGGTACTTGGTAGCTTTCATATTAAAATGATTAAGGTCCATTTGAAAACTAATAGCTGGTGTGGCTGCAGTCGGTGGGAGGCCTGGAATAAAAGGCTCTGGTAGGCAGGAAAATAATGGGGCTTAAATACCTTCCAGAGAGCAGGATACATGGAGCTTATTTTCTCCTGGCGTTGCTTCTGCTCACTTTCAGGTGCCCTCTACTGTCATGTTTCCTCTTTGTGGACAGAGATCCTTACAAAAGAGAAATAAAAGCAAAGCAGTCATGCACAAAACCATAAAAACCTTTAATCAACTCAAAATATTATGAGAAATATTAAATAACACCAAGGACTTTGTTTTGTGAAAAATGTATTCTGAATTTGAAAGCAACATTGTCACCTGCTGCTTTGTTTTATTGCATTTATTGTTCATTAGCAACAGGTAGATATAAAATCTTAATTTCTGGGAGAATTAAGAGTAGTGCCCTATGTTGCAATTTCAAAAATTTGTTTTAAAATTTAACAGCTTGTGCAACATCTTTTAAAAATATTAAGGGAAAACATAGGGATATGATGTTGAAGAAGACAACTTTTTAATTTCTAATTATTGTATTTAGGCTTAATTATTTAGGGTGCACATTAAAAACATAGGGTTTTGATATATATATATATATATATATATATATATATATA